>ML339560.1:0-78629 GCA_005239505.1 Nicotiana paniculata
AGGTGCAGTGGTTCAGTACCGGATAAGTGTTGATAATGAAGGCAGCTAGAGAAAGATGATCTCTGGAGAGCTTGAGGTCGTGGTGATCTGCTGGTTTGAGAGCTACAGAGATTGGTCCTGAAGTGAGGCTAGGCGGTGGTTCCATTTCTAGGAGGCCAGGTGTAAGAAGCGGAAGTCGAGCAGTCGCAAAGTGGGGGAGCGGCAGCATAGTTTGGAATTTGAAGATATTGTCGCGCATTTAATGGATGTCCATGAGGAGCGGACGGACTAGTAAAGTCGGTAAATGAAGAAGGCGGTAGGATGGGGTATTGAAGTCGCAGAGAGCGTGAATTCGGCGCCGTTGGAAGGTGTCCGCGGGTGATTTCCATAAGTGGGTTATCTCCTGTGAATAGGTTAGCGGTGGCATGGTTGGTAGGTCTCTGTGAGGGGTTTTAGTGGCTATTCGGTAGGAGGCAGAATGTGTGAATGATGCTAGAGAATTTGAGTATTTAGGGAGTGCTACAAGAGAATTTGGAAGGATTGGAAGGATTGGTTGAGCAATATCATGTTATCAAAGGAGAAAGGATCTCGGTAGGGTCTAGAATGGTGCAAAGAGTAGCTTCGGGTTAAGTGGGGGAGTCCCACCATCTACAGTTGGGTTGCAGGATTGTGATATCACAGGGTTGCGGATTGTTGGCGTGTTGGAAAGTTATTACAGCTAAGGGAAAGGAGTAAAATGGTGATTGTGCGTGGAATTTGATGAATGTGTGCAAAAGTTGGCCCTGTCAGGCCAGGGTCAGGCTTTGGAAGATTTAGAATTTTGCTTAAAGCATATGTGAGTTGTCAGGGTAGTGACTCAGTCACGTGCTTCAAGGAAAAGGGTGTTCATGTGCTAGAAGAGCCTTGGAATTGATTGTATTCGGGACTAGTCAGAGTGGGTGACTCACAATAGCGGTCCTAGTGAGTTCAAAAGTTAAGAATGCGGTACTTAAGGGTTAAAGGCAGCAGTGTGATTAAGAATCGAGCTTTTGCAGTATGATTTCTGAGAAGAGGAAGACGGTTGGAATGTTCTATGATATTTTTCAACATGCAGGATAGTATTGGAGGAGTGAGAGAAATAAACTCCGGATTGTAGAAATACTATCAGGAGGGTATGAGACGGTTTGCGGGATATAGGCAGCATAGTCTCGTGAATCAAGGTCACTCAGAGGGTTGAGTTGCTATGAGTTGAAGGAGTTTGCTATTATCCCTGAAGCAATTGAAGATGATTGAAAGAAAATAGATTGATTAGCCATGGTTGAAATGGCACATTTACGGTAGTGATCAGTTCTTTCAGTGTGATTAAGTTATGCATGTGGTTTGTGCTGGTGTGTGCGGGACTTGTTGGTCGTCGTAAGGGATTTCATGTGGGAGCATTTGAGTGATAGGGCCTGTCAGGTGTAGGCGGATCCCGGAAGGGTTATGGTGCTATAGACTACTACTTAAGGATTTGCATGCTGGGTGATTGTGGGAATTCACTCGTGTGTTGAGATGGTACTCTTGAATTGAGTTAAGTAAAAGGTTTCTATATGATGAAGTGTTCACCCTATTGGTGGTTCAGAAGTTATGATGGAATTCTTGNTTTGGTGTTAACAAGGATGTCATGAGCTCGGAAGAGCAAGAAAAAGTGATTTGAAAGTTCATAGTAAGTTGGTGTTATCTTCAGTGTCACCTGAGATTGATATTCGGTGGAAGAGGCTTTGTATCCTGGTTATGGGTTCTTGATTTTTCTTACAGCGTAGTATGGCCAATGGTGGATTGTGGGGTGTTTATCCCGGCTATGATGGTTTTTCTCGCGTATTATGAGAGAAAGTGGGTTAATGTGGACCCAGGTAAAGCTATTAGCTTAGTTTGGTGGGAGCAAGGTAGACTCGATGTTTGTGGATGGATTTAAATATGATTATGGGCTTCATTTGAGGTAGATATGTTCATTTCAATATAGCGCTCCTCAAGGAGGGTTGTTGAGATATCGGGTTTTGTTCCGTCTTCGTCAAATTCAGGTAATTTTGTGATTTGTGCCCTGTGACTTGTGAAACGGCTTGATAATTTCCTATGTGTCGAGGTCCCGCGTAGTGGGGATGTTATGTGCGCAGGATAGCTCTTGAGATCCAGAGTGTGTATATATATATATCGCACCTCAGTTGTGTTTGAGTTTTGTTGTATGCGGCTCTATCAGTCTCCCCAGGATGGTATTATGCACTTAGCGTGCTTGTGACAGATATTCGGTAATGTGTAGTAGTAAGCAATTCAACTCCGTATATATTTCCTTATGTGATTTTTATGATGGGATCGGGTGGCACGCCGCCACGGGTATCTTATTTGGATCGGGTTGCACGTCGCAACAGTGTGATGATTAGAAGAGGTAATATATATTTATTTTTCTTATGTTTTACTTCCTATTTTCTGAGAAAAGTTCATATTAGTTGTGTGAGTTGAATAGTCCCTTCCTGAGTCATTTCTTATTATCGTGTTCGAGATATGGCCTATTGGCGCGATGTGATATCATGTGAGACTGTTGGTCATGTTTGGGGTGATTTGTTGTCTGAGCAGTTCATACTGGGTGAGACGAGTCTATCGGATCAGGTATAAGTGCGATAAGGTTATGTGAAGTGTATATTAAAGAACAAATACCACTATTCAGGTTCTTATTGGGGGGATGATTCGAGTCAAGATGAGTTATTCAACGATTTGTTAACTCTGCAGTTGGGTATGAATTTCTGCACATTTCCTCTGTTGTGGTGGTATCGTCAGCATTATAGCAGGATGGATGTATATTTGTTATGAGGTGCATCAGGAGCACCAGATTTGTGAAATTTTGGCTATTAAGGTTCAGGGAGTGTCATTGTGGTCAGATGATGAGTTATGCGGTGCATGGTGCTGATTCAGCAAAGGTATGCGGTCATGTTCTGGTGCATTGTGTAATAGTTAATACGGTGTTTATATATTGGAACTAGGCCTGGCAGAGAATTTCAAGTGTTGGAACTGGATTCTGAGCTTAGTATATGGAGAAAGAAGAAAATCTTCAGATTTGATCAAGCTAATGTGCTCAACTGGGTTGTGGTAGCACGGGCAGGTGCTCGAGGTGTTAAACAGTGATTTCAGATAACCCAAGAGCAGTTCTTAGCACGTTCAAGGACGAACGTCGGATTAAGTGGGGGAGAATGTAACTACCAGACCGGTCGTTTTGAGGTCTAGTGCATCGTTCAGTGGTTTAAAGTCGTGAGCAGCTCCATTTCAGGTATTATGACTTGCAGGTGTGGTCAGAATTGAATTTCGGAAAGTTAGAGTTGATTTGGAAAGAAAATTCTCATTTCAGAAGCCTTAAGCTGGAAGAATCAACTAAGATTGGGATTTGAGTAAACGACCTCCGAATCAGGATTTGAAGGTTCTTGCAGGTTCGATTGATGATTTCGGACTTGGGCGTATGTCCGTATCGGGTTTTGGATAACCCGGGAGCGTTTCGATGCATATTGTGGAACTCAGCATTTTTGAAGAAATTTCCTAAGTTTGGCCTGAAGCGCATTTCAGCGATGTTGATGTCCGTTTGGGATTTCGAGTCTGGGAATAGCTTCGTATGGAGATTTTGGAGTTGGGAGCGCGATCGGAAGTGAATTTGGATGTCCGTAGGTCATTTTGGAGTCATTTGAAGGTTTTTGAGAAATCCGACCGGAAGTGAAAATTTTTATATCAGGGTCGGAATGCAATTCCATAAGTTGGAGCAGGTCCGTAATGTCGAATATGACTTGTGTGCAAAATTTGAGGTCAATCGAACGTGATTTGATATGTTTCGGCGTCGGATGTTGAAGTTGGAATTTCTAAGTTCATAAAGTTTGAACTTTAGTGCGATTCGTGATTTCGGTGTTGTTTGATGTGATTTAGAGGCTCGACTAAGTTCGAATGAGGTATTGGGACTGGTTGGTAGTTTTGGTTGAGGTCTCGGGGGCCTCGGGCATGTTTCAGATGCTCTACGGGTCGATTTTTGCCTTGAGAGGATTGCTGGTTTTCTGGTGTGAGTGCAGCAGGTATTTACTCTATGTGATCGCATGAGTGGGTATGCAATCGCATAGAAGGATTTGGAGGCTGCTTGGATTTGGCATGTGCGATCATGGGTAGTTGTTTGAGATCGCATAGAAGGATTTGTGAAGGCTGTTGGGTTGTCCTATGCGATCGCAGGGTCTAGTGTGCGAACGCATAGAGGAAAGGGGAGCTAGGGGGCCTGGGGGCCCTTTGGCCTATGTGAACACGGGGAGGGGACCGCGAACGCAGAGTGTTGGCTCGAGGAGGCTATGCGAATGCGCTCAGGTGTCGCGAACGCAGAGTGTAATTGGGGCCTGGGCAGAATAGTTTATATGCGAATTTTGGCCATTTCCTCACAATTTTCATCTTGTCATGGCGATTTGGGAGGCTTCAAAGGGGGATTTTCATCCTGCATATCAAGGTAAGTAAATTACTCCCGTTTTTAAGTTAAATACAAGATTATATGCATGGATTAGACATGGAAATTGGTAGGAAATTGGAAAATCTTAAAGGAACCTAGAAAATGGTAATTTGGGTTTTTAGCCACGAATTTGAGCATGGAATTTAGAGTAATTTGTATATTTTAACTAGTAAAGCTATGGGTAGAATGTATCTTCGAGAAATTTTGGATTCCGGGCACGTGGCCAGAGGGCGTTTTGGTCATTTCACTGAGCGGAGTTAGGAATTATATAATTTTGAATTTTTGCAAATATTAGAATATATTTTCATTGGTTTGTCGTTGTTTGGATAGTTTCGGAGTGTTGTGCGACGTTTAGATTCATCGGAAGGGCTTGGAGGCCGGTTATGGAATTTCGGAGCGAGGTAAGTCTCATTTCTAACTTTGTGAGGGGGAATTGTCCCCCTAGGTGAACTAATTAAGTATGTGTTACTATCTGCCGGGGCTACGTACGCACGAGGTGATGGGAGTCCGTGCGTAGCTACTATTATGCCATGTCCGGGTAGCCTAGGACCCACTAGCATGTCTTACCTGTTGTACCTGTGATCTTGTCTGTAATATTAGACTGCTAATATAATCAAAAATTGTAATCGAATGACTAAGGATGTTTGGAGTTTATTTTCTTAATCATCAAAAAAAAGAATTGATTTCCTTCGCGGGCAATTGTATTTTCGGACAAGGTTGTATTATTAAACATTATTAGACTTGGCAAATAAATTTCGAAAAAGGATTTAAACACTATTTTATGGTTTTTAAAAGAGAATCTGTCATTTACTTGAGTATTTGTTTTCCCGACGTATTCTGGGTGGATTATTTGTTGTGCCTGACTGCATGTGACCGCTTCGCAATTTACATTCCGCGAGCGGAGTGTTATTTCCCCCACTCTCATGGGTGGGGGCCGTACACCACAACGGATTGAAAGATGCACTTTTGGTACGGGCCGTTCGATCCTCGGCAGTGCATAGACATGATTATTATATTGAGAGGTGCACTTATGGTACGGGCCGTTCGATCCTCGGCAGTGCATAGACATGATTATTATATTGAGAGGTGCACTTATGGTACGGGTCGTTCGATCCTCGGAAGTGCACATAGATGATTATTATATTGAGAGGTGCACTTATGGTACGGGCCGTTCGATCCTCGGCAGTGCATAGACATGATTATTATATTGAGAGGTGCACTTATGGTACGGGTCGTTCGATCCTCGGAAGTGCACATAGATGATTATTATATTGAGAGGTGCACTTATGGTACGGGCCGTTCGATCCTCGGCAGTGCAGACAGTTGATTATTATGACGGCTCAAGCCGGTTGTCCTTATCCCGTATGCGCATCCTAAATTGTTAAATGTTTTTCATGGATTTTTAAAAGTGACAAGATATTTGGGGGAAAACAAAGAGGAAATTATTTATTTAAAATATTCGGGGGAAAATGAGGAAGTGGTAAATGTTTGTTTATTTCCAGTATTTACTTGGATTTCAGTTCCTTATATATATTGCTGTTTTACTACCTTTACATGCCTACCATGTTCATCATATGCTGTTAATTAATTTGTTGGCCCTTAGTGAGTGTCTAATTCGACCTCTCGTCACTACCTCTCTGAGGTTAGGCGGGCGACTTACTGAGTACACGTTGTTTTTGTACTCATGCTACTCTTGATGTGCATTTTATTGCACAAGTACTTCATAGCAATGTGGAGGATTCTGAGACTTAGCTGAGCTGCATCATCCGGAGGCGATTCGTAGCTGAGAGAGTCTCCCTCGTACTGTATTTATTTTCATTTTGATATTTCCTTGTCCAATTTGTATTTCGGACAGGCTTTGTAATGATTGTATAAATTCTTAGAAATTCCTCATCTACTAGTGACACCGGGTTTTGGGATGTGTTGGGATATATTTGCTAAAGTGTAGTATTCAAACCATTATTTTACTTAACAGGTTTTATTTTTTTAATATGTAATGAAGTGAGAGGAAATGTTTTTCATAAATGTTTAAAATCGGAAATTTATTTCAATTAATAAATGATTGGCTTGCCTGACAGTGATTTCCGGCGCCATCACGACCTTATGGATTTTGGGTCGTGACATTATCCTTCTTTTCTGTATTGATACTTAGACACAGATTTTTGTAGGCACTATTTTTACTAAACTGGTTATCTAGATGCTCATGACTTGGTGACAACCCGATGTTTGGGGCTATCTTTCCGCATTATAATTTGAGTTTAACTCCTGTTTTTATGAAATTTTCCATTGTGAAAAAGCTATTGGTTTATCTGTTATGAAATATTGAAGTGTTTTGAAAATCTCTTGCCTAGTATAATCGATAGGCGCCATCACGACATGTTAGTGTTTTGGATCGTGCCATGCCAAAATCTGCTTATTTTAAAAAGTACTTTTTTCAGAAGTACTTTTTCCGGAAGTACTTTTAAAAAAAATTAATTTATATTTGGCCAATTCATTTAAGAAGTACTTTTGGCAACATTTGGTAAACAAATTATGTTTGGCCAATCTTTCTAAAAAGTGCTTTTGAGTGTCACATTACCAAAAAGGATAGTACCAAGGTCTTATAAAATTTTAAAGAGAAAAATAAACTTAAATATTTATCGTAAGAGACTTTTATTATTTTTATTATTTTTATTTTATTTAATTAAAATATAAAACTTTAACAATCCAACTGGCCGTTTTGAGAGTTATAGCCTCGATCCCCTGTTTACTGTTTCCCCCGTATCTCTTTTTGCTTATGTGTCTTGCCGGGAGGTGTTGGCTGTGGTTTGGGAGTGTTTTCTTAGTTCCTAAACGGAAGCTTAAATCTTAGAATTTTGACCGTAGTCAGAACTGTGTAAAGACGACTCTAGAATGGAGTTTCGTCGGTTTTGTTAGCTCCATTGGGTGAATTTGGACTTAGGGTCGTGTCCCCATTGTGTTTTGGAGGTCTGTAGCTCATTTATGCTTGAAAAGGCGAAAGTCAAATTTTGGGAAATTTTGACCGGTAGTGGACCTTTTTGATATCGTGGTCGTATTCCGATTCCGAAAGTTGGAGTAGGTCAGTAATGTTGAATATGACTTGTATAAAAAATTTGGGGTCAATCAGACGTGGTTTGATAGGTTTCGGCATCGGTTGTAGAAATTGAAAGTTTCAAGTTTATTAAGTTTGAATCGGAGTGTGATTTTTGTTTTTAGCGTTGTTTGATGTGATTTGAGGGCTCCCCAAAATTCGTATGGTGTACTAGGATTGGTTGGTGTGTTTGGTTGAGGTCCCGGGGGTCTCGGGTGTTACACCCCAAGTTTTCGTACATGAAAGTACGCCATAAGTAAATTGATAAAAGCTCAAAAATGAGACGTTACATCCAGTATGTTTGTACGTTAAAGTTTCTTCGTAAGTTAATCGACAAAAGTTCGGGAATGAGATTATTTTGAGATTTTAAGCATTACGATATTTTAAACAAGTAACAAGTAAATTCGTGAAAGTAAAAGGGTAAGTGAATCGCAGAAAATGAGTTTCGCCGAAGTTTGACAATTTGGGATAAAATACGGCCCGAGCTATAACACCCGGTATTTATGGACTAGTGTCATACAAGGTACCACATGACCATGACAGTAAGATGTATAAAGTGTGTTAAAAGTGAGTATTATTTAAGTAATTTGAGATAATTATTGATTATATGAATAATTGGGTAATTATGGATTTTTAAGTGGGATATTAACTTGTAATTAAGAAATTATGGATAAATTTTAAGGGGGACACCATCTCCTAAAGTGGAAGCCAAGGGGTATTTATTTAAAGACCAAGGAATGACTCTTAGCCATTAAAATAAGTGGCTCATTTTGAGGACTTTGTGGTCAAGTCATTCTTATCTAGTGGGGCCCACACCAACCAAGATTAAAAGCCTCTCTAAAATCACTTAAGAGAGATTATTGCTTCTCAACTATGAAATGAAAGGGAGCTTCAACAATTCATACAAGCATTTGAATGGTAGTAACGTGATTTTTCTTGAATCAAAATTCAAATTGAGACTTCTTAGCATAATAGCAACAGGATTTTGCGATTCTAAGGGAGTACGGTGCAATCTTTCTCAAGATATCATACGAATTTTCCCCTACTTCGATCTTTCATTACGTGTTGTTGCGATCAATGGGTGTTAAAGGGATTGTCAATAGAATTAATTCAGGTATGTTAAGGCTATCCCTTCTTTCTTTTTGGCATGATCCGTACGATACAAAAAAAACGAGCAAATGCACAATTTGCATAAATGACTCTATTCATAGAAATTCTAGAGATGCTTATGTTTTTTATTTCCCATGTGCCCTATTATTCTATCATATGTCATGGGTCTCAGAAAATACGTAAGTTGATAAAGTTTATTTCACGATATTAATCAAATGCATGATGATCTTATGACACTCCGAAAGATTTTATTGACGTACTTCTCATGCATTGCATTCATTTACATTGACCCATGACTAGATGGCGTTATATATGCATATATATGTATATGGGAGATGAGAAAAGGTTACGGCATTATATACGCACCACCACCTGATCAGCTAGTATACGCTGATGATGTTTCCCACAGTGGCCGAGATGATATGATGGGATGTCCTCAGAGGCTTGATGATGTTATGAACGCATGTACCCATGCATGGTATGACATTTATATGCATATGCATGACGTTATAAGTATTAAATGATTCACAGAGCTATTCAGACATACATGTCGAGTCTTTTACTCCATGTTTCTCTCATGTCTATTTGTTACTAATTTTCATTCCTTACATACTCGGTACATTATTTGTACTGACATCCCTTTTGCCTGGGGACGCTGTGTTTCATGCCCGCAGATCCAAATAAACAGGTGAAGAAGGGTACGAGGCCCCCATTTAATGAAGTTATCAGTATTTACCATTCAAGAAGAGAGATATAAGCATTTTGACTTACCTTCAACTGTAACAGAGGTATGGCCACACCCATCTCAGTTATGCCCTATGGGAACTAGTAGATATGGTTTAAGAGAAGGAAGGGATATTAGGGTCTGGCTGGGGTTAGAGTAACCCAATATGATTGGTGGATTATTTGCGTTGGTTGACATTTCCAAAGGATTTTATAAAGGTGCTTATAGATCTCCTTCTAAGACACCCAGATGGTGCACTCTAGAATATTGCAATTAGATGTGACTACTAGCATGATCAAAAGAAAAAAAAATTCAGAAGATAGGCACTGAAAAACGGAATGGATAAATATTACCTTAGTGTGGCTTGCGTCCCTAGTAGAGCGAGAACATTAAGCAACCCGAAGAGCAACTGGATGGAGCAAGGGGGAGCTAAAAGCAAAAGAATGTCTTGTTCGAGTTTTTAGAATAAAGTGATAGACATAAATGTTAGCGAGAAATAAGACAAGAGTTAATGAAGAATTATGAGTAAGATATGATATATGGATGACAACGGTAGATCAAAAGATGACAGTATTACAGAGTCTGTAGTCAAGTGAAGGAAAAGACGAGAGGTGACATGCCTTGAGACAACAAAAGAGTATGGGTCATAAAGTCACATTCTCATTTCGAGAAATAAGTTTGTGACTCTAACGTAATCACCAGAAGGAAAAGTTAGACCCCGGAGTAATAGAAATCGGTATGGATTGGTGAAAAAGATAAACTGAACATGAAGTAGGGATTGAGTGATTTGATAATGGTCGACATCATGAGAATTTCATATTTCGTCCGGCGATAATAGAATGGACAACAGAAGAATATTCATGATAAATTCAGAGAATGATCATTCAGGAAAACACTTCCCTAAAGTAGGGAATGTGAGCAAAGTTAAGCTTAAAGGACTGTATCACCCTCACGAGTAAGAAAATTTGTTATCCTTGGTACAGAAGGATTACTGAAAGGAAAGTAAGGGTCATCGATGATGTAAAAATACGCCAAAGATGAAGAGGTAAAACATCTATAGGTAGATCGTTGTGGCTCCAACTATTAGTACTCCCCTAAAATGGGGAAAATATGCGGTGATGTGGCATTAAGTCAGAATAAAGTGGTTCTAATAATTATGGTATGGTAAAGAAAGAATGCAATAAAAATGATAAAAGGGATGAGATTGCACTTATTGAAATCCTACAGATATGCTATGATTCCAGAATATTATGCAAACACGACGTCAGGGAAAGGAAGTAAGGGTTCCTTCCCAGGATGTTATTGATAAAATAAGGAGCCAGTACGAAAGGTAAGTTAAGATAAAGGAAATTACCCAAGAAAGATTATGTGGAATATTCATATGAGAATGGGCCAACAAGTAGTTGGTAGTTGAATCAGGAAGAGCCTAGTTATGGCTAGGCAGGAGGTTACAGACAAATCTGCAGATCGTGCAAGATAAACATAGTAAAAACCCAATATAGTGAATTCAGCCTCACAGTAATGTCATTATAATACTTGAGAAATATTCAGATAGGAATTGGGTTATTAAAGGTACCGTATGAGTGTTACGAAAATAAAAGAGAGTGCCACTGGGAAGACAGTCAAAATATCAGTTTAGAAGCAACCCTACAAGCACAAGGGAATGGAGGTAAGTAACTACGGATAATTATAGACGAGGAAGGACATCAAAAATTCTATCGGGTATACGATGTAATAAGCTCGCAGCTTTACAAGAGTCAGAGGGTCCTCCCTAAGTACTGCAATGAAAGACTAGCTGAAAAAATAAGGAATAAGGCTTCAACCTAAACATAGTAACTTGAAGAAGAAATGATCTTGTAATAGCAGTCTCACTACAACATTGTATGCACTCCATAAGAAAGTGGCCCGACACCTATCGTGGCTAATGAGCGGGAAGTGAAACCAAAAGTAATAGTCGAAATCATATGATTTGCACAAAAAGCTAAGATGGGAACAAGATAAGCTAAGTATGCATACAACAAGGGGGCAGAAAGACCAGGAAAAGTAATTGCTTACATTTAAAGAAAGCTGAGATGGAACGAAAAGAATTATTCGATCAATGATCCAGAGTTAGTTAAGTTATGAACGCACTCAAGATTTTGGAGTATTATCCATGCAACATATATATTAACATTCATACAGTCGTAGAAGACTCCGCTATTAGTTAAAAGAAAGAATTGAGCCCAGGGCATACACAAAGGATTGAATTGTTAGAAGATTGTATCATGGATATTCTGTAGCGCCCATAAAAGGATAAAGTAATAACTAATACCATGAGCTGCAGACCGGCAGATAGCTTAAGCCTACAAAAAGGTTGGTCAGAGGAAAAGGAAACTAAAGAGTTACATCAACTAAGAAATCAGGAGTCTGATTATTGGACCCAAAAATATTATAGACCTCGTGATTGAGAACATTGCAGGATCACTCTTAATATCAGAGGCACAAGAGAGATAGTACAATAGCCATATTCTATAACGGCTTTACGATAAAGATAGTTAAGACAATACCAGCCTCATAAGAAGTCAGCATGAATCTCTCATCGGATTGTGTACGCACCAGAGGTGCAAGTATGGAAGGAAGGTCATGAAAAAGATAGAAGATGTGATGAAAATTTTTAAGGTAAGTAAAAGGTAAACAACGGACGAGATACTCAAATGCAGAAGGTTGTGAATAGTCCATACTTAAGATAAAATACTAGAAGCGCCGAGATTCAGTATCCAGGAATGATAACGACATTGTCAGTAGTATATCTTCCAACCTATGGTTTCTAGGTATCGAGAAGTCTAGTTAAGAGAGTAAAGAAGAGTTAGATACGATGTAATGTCTCGCTTGATGTTCCAGAATAACATAAGAAAATCTATGGTGCAAGCAAGTTGAAGGAAGGTTGCAAGTAGTATAAATCGCAAGCTAAAGTATGGTAGAGAGGAAAGGAAGGAAGGAATAAGTATAATAAAGGGCAAGTGAGGAGGTGACGAGAATTGATAAGTCCTCGAGATTAAGCCTACGAAAACAAGAGAGCTGATGGTTTCTCTAAGTTACAGGAAGCTCAGCATAGCCTGAATGAACTCAAACGAGTCTAAGACTAGTAGCATTTAGAAGAGATGGGATGTTGCCTTGGTAATAGAATGAGTGTGTAATTGTGAAAGATAAATGATGACGTTTGGGCCTTCGATTGAGTAATCATTTGAAGAAGAAAAAAAAGGGGGGGATTTCAATAACTGTACAGGATTAAAATACCTACGTAAGTGAATCACATTGGGATACTATGAAATACGATTATGGTAGTATAGTATTTCACCTAGGAGGATCAGTCTAATTATTCAAAATTTCCCCAATGAGATGTGAGCCCTAGCGGCAGTGTTACATAAGAGGTCAAGTTATCAGTGGTAGATTATGGATCAATGTTAAGGTGAATCAACAATAGATGGATAAAGTTCCAACGTATGAGAGGAGATAAGGATTCCATCCTTTAGATGAACAGTAATGAGGAAGCATTGAAGGGCTTGGATTTATACATCTATGATAAGAAGCGAGAGAGTTACCTGGAGTTTGGTAGCAGACCTCAGTAATGGTAAATCAAAGTAAGAGTTATGGTATAGTATGACCTACCTAGATGTAGTTAAGTCAGATGGATGGATAATCGGGTCTATGAAATAAGATATAGCAATATTCGTGAGTTCAACAAAGTACCGAGCAAAGAACTTCAGTATACAACTTGTCATAATTGTGCATATGTTCACAAAGTGAGGCCTAGAGATGGGCTAAAAACTGGAGAGAAGAGTCGCATAGGCGCACATGCAAGGAAAAAGTCCATGATATAAGGTAACAACAGTAACAATATTGGAAGAATCCCGACCACAAGTCATGGTGTGAGAAAGATACCTAAAGGTGGGAACGCCTTGTCCTTTGGATTTATTCATAGAACAATTGCCTAGATGGAAAGGAGAGTATTAAAGTATTCACAAGAGCTATAGGTTATGATAATGATAAGTGCATCAGTCAACATTCGAGGACGATGTTCCAAAGGAGGTAAAATTGTTACACCCCATGTTTTCGTACGTGAAAGTACGCCATAAGCAAATTGATAAAAGCTCAGAAATGAGATGTTACATCCCGTATTTTCGTACGTTAAAGTTTCGTCGTAAGTTAATCAACATAAGTTCGGGAATGAGATTATTTTAAGATTTTAAGCATTATGCTATTTCAAACAAGTAACAAGTAAATTCGTGAAGGTAAAAGGGTAAGCGAATCAAAGAAAATGAGTTTCGTTCAAGTTTGACAATTTGGGATAAAATACGGTCCTAGCTATAATACCCGGTATTTATAGACTAGTGTCACACAAGGTACCACATGACCATGATAGTAAGATGTATAAAGTGTTTTAAAAGTGAGTAGTATTTTAAGTAATTTGAGATAATTCTTGATTATGTGGATAATTGGGTAATTATGGATTTTTAGGTAGGAGATTAACTTGTAATTAAGAAATTGTGGATAAAGTTTAAGGGGGACGCCATCTCCTAATGTGGAAACCAAGGGGTCTTGATTTAAATACCAAGCAATGACTCTTAGTCATTAAAATAAGTGGTTCATTTTGAGGACTTTGTGGTCAAGTCATTCTTATCTAGTGGGGCCCACACCAACCAAGATTAAAAGCCTCTCTAAAATCACTTAAGAGAGATTCTTGCATCTCTACAGTGAAATAAAAGGGATCTTCAACAATTCATACAAGCATTTGAATGGTAGTAACGTAATTTTTCTTGAAACAAAATTAGACTTCTTAGCATAATAACAACGGGATTTGCGATTCTAAGGGAGTACAGTGCAATCTTTCTCAAGAATATCATACGGATTTTCTCCTACTTCGATCCGCCGTTACGTGTTGTCTCAATCAACGGGTGTTAAAAGGATTATCAAGAGAATCAATTCGGGTATGTTATGGATATCCCTTATTTCTTTTTGGCATGATCCATACGATACAAACGAAATGAGCAAATGTACAATTTTCATAAATGACTCTATTAATAGAAATGCTAGAGATGCTTATGTTCTTGATTTCCCATTTGTCCTATTATTCTATCATCTGTCATGGGTCTCAGAAAATATGTAAGTTGATTTTTCATGATATTAATCAGATGCATAATGATCTTATGACACTCTAAAAGATTTTATTGACGTACTTCTCATGCATTGCATTCATTTATATTGACCCATGACCAGATGACATTATATATGAGTGTGTGTGTATATATATATATTATATGTATATGGGAGATGGGAAAAGGTTATGGCATTATATACGCACCACCAACTGATCAGCTGGTATACGTTGATGATGTTGCCCACAGTGGCCGAGATGATATGATGGGCTGCCCTCGGAGGCTTGATGATGTTATGAACGCATGTACCCATGCATGGTATGACATTTATATGCATATGCATGATGTTATAAGTATTAAATGATTCACACAGCTACTAAGACTTACATGTCGAGTCTTTTACTCCATGTTTCTCTCATGTCTATTATTTACTAATTTTCAATCCTTACATGCTCGGTACATTATTTGTACTGACGTCCCCTTTTCCTGGGGACACTGTGTTTCATGCTCGCAGATCCCAATAGACAGGTCGAAAGTCCTCCAAGTAGGCTATCAGCTCAGCGGAAGATGTTGGTTGCGCTTCATTTGCTCTAGAGTTGCTTGTTTGTTCAGTATGATTTAGACGCGTATTGTTTGGTATGGCGGGGCCCTGTCCCGACTTTTATGATAATTATGTACTCTTAGAGGCTTGTAGACAGATGTCATGTATACAAATACTTTTATGGCCTTGTCGGACGTATGTCACAGGCATGAGTTTCTATATCAGGTTGGGTCGTTCTATGTTGGATATTTCTTCATGTTTACTCTGGTTATCTCATGACGCCCTTTCTGGCCCACTTACCTGTGATGATGTAATAATAAAGATATGTTACATTAGTACTCGGTTGAGTAAGGTATCGGGTGTCTGTTGCGACCCATCGATTTGGGTCGTGACATCAAGTTTGTTTCGGATGCTTAACAGGTCATTTCGGACTTGTTGGAATTTGCTGAAAAATCTGGTTTTATTTTACTAGTTTCCTTCATCGCGTTCGCGAGAGAGGTCTCGCATTCGCCTAAAGTAGCTGGGAGACTGACGGAGTTGTTCTTCTCTTCACGATGTGATTCCCGCATTCGCGATAGTATGGATCATTTATCCTATGCGTTCGCGATATGGTCCTCATGTTTGTGTAGAGGAACGGTCAGATGGACATCCAGGTAATTAGTCTACTCGTTCGCGATGAGGGTCCCGTGTTCTCGTAGGGTTAGGTAATGCAAGCGACTGCGTTCGAGAGGGGGCTCTCGCATTCGCGAAGAAGGTTTGGACTAAATGAGAATTTGTTCTTTGTGAACGTGAGGTTTAGGCCGTGTTCGTGAAGAAGAAATCACTGGGCATACTTATATCATTTAAAAAATGAGGGTTTGGCCATTTCTATCGAAACTTGAGTTTGGGAGCTCGGATTTGGACGATATTTTGAGGTATTTTCAGAGACATCGATTGGGTAATGATTCTACACGTTATTTTGGTTATATCCCACTAATCTATCATTAATTACATCTTTAATTTGGATTTGGGGTTGAAATTTTGGGGAAAATGGGAAGAAGTTCTTCAACAAAAATTGTGAGTTTTGAAAGGCGAATTGAGGCCGTATTCGAGTAATTCTTATGTGGTTGGACTCGTGAGTGAATGGATGTTAATATTTTGTGAGTTTTACCCGATTCTGAGACGTGAGCCCGGGGAGGTTTTTTTGGACGATTTCTTAATTTCTTGCTTTAGCTTAGATTTCATCGATTAGATTAGTTTCTTATAGATATATTTATGGTACGTAAATGATTTTGGATAGATGTGGGTCATTCGGAGTTGGATATTCATGGGAAAAGCATTGTTATCGATTGATTGAGCTTGGTTCGAGTAAGTGTCTTGCCTAACCTTGTGTGGGGGAAATTCCTTTAGGATTTGGTACTGATATGATATGTGAGCACGGTTTACGCGAGGTGACGAGTGCGTACACGGGCTATTTGTTGCAAAACCTGATTTTTATTGAGTAATTACATGTTTTTCACCTTAATTGAGTATACTAGCATGTGTAGTTATCCTATTAGCCTAGAATAGCATGTCTACGTATCTTAATTGCTTAACTGAAGTCTTTGGAGCATGCTTAGTGAATTCCTGCTTCTTTCCTTGACTTGTACCTAGCTTAAATTGTAGATTCTCTTGTTGTAGCTGTTATTTTCATTTGTTTGAGCTGTGTATTTACTTTGGGACTATGGGACAGTATCCGAGGAGATCCCCCTGCATATTTACTTTTGAGACTATGAGGCGGTACCTTGGGAGTTCTCCATGTACATTTACTTTTGAGACTACGTGGCGGTACGTCGGGAGTTCTCCTTGCATATTTATTTTGAGACTACGAGGCGGTACCTCGGGAGTTCTCCCTGCATAATTATTTTGGGACTACGAGACGGTATCTCGAGAGATCCCCTACTGTTGTTTATTCTGTTTTTTGTGTTTCCTTTTTCTTAGTTCCAGTCTACTATTATACTGTATATTTTTCTGCTTCATTTATTATTTACCAGTGGGCCTGACCTGACCTCGTCACTACTCGACCGAGGTTATGCTTGGCACTTACTGGGTATCATTATGGTGTACTTATGCTACTCTTCTGCACATGTTTGCGTGTGCAGATCCATGTACATCATACCAGCCTCATTATTAGTCGTGCACCTGCTGCTGCTACGGAGACTTCGAGGTACATCTGTCGCGTCCGCAGGCCTAGGAGTCCTCCTCTATTATTCCCATGTCAAACACTTTCTGTAGTTCTTTTATTAGACTCTGGAGTATAGAGATACTATTTGCTTTCTGTAGTTTGTGACTCGTGGTGTTCTGGGTTTTGGGAAAGTTGTGTACGTCTAGCATTTTGGTTATTGTACATGCCGAGCGGCATTGTTATTGGTTATTCAGCATCTTTTGTAGTTAGTTGTTAAGTTTTGCTTCCACTATTGATATTTTTGCAATTTATTAAGCTTACTTAGTGGTAGAGACTAGGTGTCGTCATATCGTGTTTCAGAGGGATGTTTGGGTCGTGACAAAAACATAAGTAAACAAACATAATAAAGATTTAACTCAATTTTACATATGTAGTTATACCAATGCATATAATATTATCTAGTATAATTACTTAGTGTTACACAATGATTTGAATAATCAAAATATATAATTTAGTATGAATTAGAATTCTATTCCACAAATTACTATATATTGATAATCCACCATGAAATAATAAGCAAAGTCTCTCACACATGATAATATCTTTCAACAATTTCATCTCTGCTTCTATCACACAACGCCTCCATATTAATAGAAGACTTTCTAAAGGAATATTAGAAGACCCATCTCCTTCCTCAATTTTTTCAGTAATGTCTTCTTAGCATAGTAGTTGAATTCTTTATCGGTTGAAGAATATCGTCGGATGAAATTATGTATAGTCATGGTAGTTGTAACTAGATGGTTCTTAGTGACAAACTTGAAATATGGCATTGAGCGTAAAGTAAAAATAATTTTAAAGAGTAACTAATTATTAGCAACAAATAATGTATAATTTATTTATCTTTAAAATTTAAATTAGAAACTAATTGGTACCTAACCTAACCAACTTTATCGTAAATTGACAAGCGGCGTATTGTGAGACTACCTCTTGGCTTAATGTGGATGCTTTTTCTTCAGATATATATAGATTATGCGATGAAATTATAAATTTATTACCTATTTGTAAGTAATTTTCACAAATTATAGTTGATAAATATTTGAAAGATTCGAGAACTAATAGCCTATAACAAGAGAAATTATAAATGATTATTTGTAAGAGAGAATTGATAATCCAAAGAAGGATGTGGATAATTTGCTTTAGTGTGAAAAAAGAAGAAGATACTTTGAAAAGTTACAAGACATTACATCCAAAAAAATAAAAGGCAAGAAAAGTCAATAAAGAATTGGAAAGTTACAATATGACTCATGTATATGATATCTTTAAATTTAAGAGAATGACAAAAACCAGAAACAAATATGGAAAAAAAATATTAAAATAGTAAGGGATAAGAAAAGTACAAAATTTAAGGTGAGGATAGAATTTTTTGCTTCTTCCCAAAAGCAGAAAAACTGCTTCAATGCCGACCAAAAGTACTTCTTTATCTTGGCCACTTTTGGGAGAAAAAAGTATTGTTGGCCTCCCAGAAGTTTGGTCAAACATGCTCTATCAGTGATAGGACATTAACTCTCATTTTTTTGTAATTTTAACACCTCTACTTAATAACGATTAATAAACTTTTTTAGACATTAACAATGCTTATGCGAGAAAGCTGTCGCGAATTTGACAAAAGTGCCGACAAATCATCACACTCATAAAGCGTGTGAATGTGATGATTTTGATAACTTCATCACTTTTAGGTACTCCATCCGTTTCAATTTAAGTGAAACACTTTCCTTATTAGTCTGTTCCAAAAATAATTACACATTTTTATATTTAGAAACAATTTGTCATGACCCAATTCTCCCTCCGTAAGATGTTTTGATGGCACCTAGTCTCTACGACTAGGTAAGCCTAACAAATTGTGGAAAAACAGAAATAAAAGTAAAATTAACAACTAAACTACAACAGGATAATAAAATAGCTGAAGAGATGTCGCTTGGCATGTACAAAAACCAACACTCGAGTATACACAGTATGTTTCCCAAAACTCGGTAGTCGTAAGTCACAAGCTACATAAAAGAACTAATATTTCTATACACCGGAATCTAAGTAAAATATGGAAATTAGGGAATAGAAGGGGACTCCAAGGTCTGCGAGCGCGGCAGATGTACCTTGAAGTCTCCGTACAGTAACAAGCACTCTCAGCTAATAGTGAGGCTGATAAGAAGCACCTGGATCTGCACACAAAACATGTGCATAAGAGTAGTATGAGTACATCACAACGGTACCCAGTAAGTTCCAAGCCTAACCTCGGTAGAGTAGTGACGAGGTTAGGTCTGGGCCCTACTAGGATATAATAATAAGACAGATGATATGATAAAATAAAGTAAAACGGAGAATTTAACAGAAAGAAATTCACAGAGAAATATCAACACAGCACAATGAGATAACAACAAGGGCGCTCCCGAGATACCATCTCGTAGTTCCAAAAGTAAATATGCGAGGAGGTCTCGCGAGGTACTGCCTCGTAGCCTCAAAAGTAAATGTACGAGGATATATCACGATGTACCACCTCGTAGTCTCAAAAGTAAATTTACAGGGGGATCTCCCGAGGTACCGCCTCGTAGTCCCAAAAGTAAATGTGTAGGGGAGATCTCCAAAATACCGCCTCGTAGTCCCAAAAGTAAATGTGTTGGGGGGATCTCTCGAGGTACCGCCTCGTAGTCCCAAAAGTAAATATGTAGGGAGATCTCCCGAGGTAATGCCTCGTAGTCCCAAAACTAAACACACAGCTTAAATCAGTGAAGAAAGCAATTAACAACAAGAATCTACAGCTACGGTTGATACAATTAAATTAAAGGCAAGAATTCAAATAAATATGATGCACATAATTCAAATAAGCATTTAAAGACATGTAGACATGCGAAACTAGGCTAAACAGGATAACTACACATGCTAGTATAGCTCAATTAAGGTGTGACATGCTATTACTTAGTGAAACCCAGATTTTACAACAATTAGCCCATGTACGCACTCGTCATTTCGCGTACACGGCGCTCACATATCACAGAAGTATTACAACGGTACAAGATCCTAAGGGAATTTCTCCCACACAAGGTTAGGCAAGCCACTTACCTCGAACCAAGCTCAATCAGTCAATAAGAATGCATTTTCCTCGATTATCCGACTCCGAATGGCCCAAATCTAGCCAAAAATAATTACATACCATAAATACAACTATAATAGACTAATCTAATTAATGAAATCAAGACTTTTACAAGAATTTCGAAAATAGCCCTAAAAGTCGACCCGAGCCCACATCTCGGAATTGTGTGAAAGTCAAAAAATATGAACACCCATTCACTCATGAGTTCACTCGTACCAAAACTATCCAAATCTGATATCAAAATCCCAATCAAAACTCAAAAACTTAGTTGAAGAACTTCTCCCATTTCCCCCCAAATTTTCAACCCAATCCGAAATTGAAAGGTGGAATTAATGATAGATTACTGGGATATAACAAAAAATAAGTGTAGAATCATTACCCAATTGATGCCTCTGAAAATCTCCAAAAATCTCGTCCAAATACAAGCTCTCTAACTCAATTTTTGATAAAAGGCTAAACCCTCGATTTTGAAATGTTTAATACTGCCCAGGCATTCCTTCTTCGCGAAAGCAGCCACACCCACACGTTCGGGTAGAACAAAAATTCAGTGACCAAAAATCCTTCTTCCGCAAACACGAGTGTCCTCTCGTGAACGTGTAGTTTCCACTAGTTGCACCTTCGCGAAAGTGATCTCCACTACCAAATGTGTAGAACAAGGCCTTGGGGTCCCAGCTGCTCTACTTCCTCTACGCGAATGTGATGCCCTTCACGCGTTCGCGATGCACTGCTGGCACACACCTTCACAAAAGGGGCCTCTATTTCACGAATGTGAAAAAAGATTTTACTCCTGCCTCCAACTCCTCTTCGCGAATGCGGGACACCCCTTGCGAACACGAAGAAGGAGACCAGCAACTGGAAAAACTAGAAAATCCGCCATCTCTCACAAGTCCAAAATGATCCGTTAACCACCCGAAATCAACTGAGGCCCCCGAGACCTCAACCAAATATACCTATTAGTCCTAAAACACCATACAAACTTAGTTGAGTCCTCAAAACACATCAAACAACAACAAAAACACGAGTCACCCTCTAATCCAAACGTAATGAACTTTGAAACTTCGAACTTCTATAACTGATGCCGAAACCTATCAAACCACGTCTGATTGACCTCAAATTTTGCACGCAAGTCATATCCAACATTACAGACCTACACTATTTTTTTAAATTTTAATCCGACCCCTATATCAAAAAGTTCACTTCCGGTCAAAATTCGCAAAAATTCAACTTTCGCCATTTCAAGCCTAATTTAGCTACTGACCTCCAAAACACAATCCGGACAGGCTCCTAAATACAAAATCACCCAATGGAGCTAACGAAATAGACAAAACTCCATTCTGGAGTCGTCTTCACACAGTTCCAACAACGGTCAAAATCCGAGAATTTAAGCTTCCGTTTTAGGGACTAAGTGTCCCAAATCACTCCGAAATCACGAACAAAACCTCCCGAAAAGTCACATAAGTAGAAAAGATAAAAGCAGTAAACAGGGGATCAGGGCTGATACTCTCAAAATGACCGGTCGGGTCATTACACAATTTAACTTTGAGCTTTTTGTATATTGGTGAAACCGAGCCTGTTGGACACCTCGATTCTCGATGAAGTAAATGGATCAAATAAATGACCGTAAAGAACCAAAATCGGGGCAAGGAGCCCCTCGAGTCGGGGTCCGTGGAAAACACCTGCCCTCGGAAGAATCGGGGCCACGTCCCCTTGGTCCAATTCGAATCCCAAAACTTCGGAGAGCATTGGAAAATAATCGAGCATGACTAACAAAGAGCCATGATATCCGTGCCCAGTCGAATGTCACGGCGTGAATCTGGCACGTTTCAGTAGAAAATCAGTAATTAGCAAAATGAAAGATTTTTACTTTTTATGGAATTGTAGTTAGGGTAAAACTCCCCTACTATATAAAGGGGAGCCTGACTATTCATTAGACACATTGTAACATGTATATCAAGGCAATATACTCTCATTTTCTCTATTTTTTAAAGTTCTTACTTTTGCTAATCGGTTCTTCAGTATTGTGAGCATGGGATTGAAGGCAGGCATTTCATTAAGCTGTTACGGAGTCTGGGATCACTCCCCTTAGGTTGTTTGACAATTTATTACGTCCTTTATCTGTTTAATTTAACGTTATCTATCATTTGTATTGAATTAATCCTCATATTCTTAAAACATATATAAATTCAATTGTTATCATTTTTGAAGGTAAACAGTTTAGCGCCCACCGTGGTGCCAAGGATAATAGTGGCAATTTGATACAAATTTCCACAACACACTCAATTTTACACTTGTTCTTTGAGCTTTTAATTTCAGGTCAAATTAAAAATGTCAAACTCCTAATTTACCCATTCGAACATTGATGCTGAGTCAGGCCATCACGCCGAGAACAACAACGTGGTGCCCATCAACGAGGTTCCCCCTGTTGACCCCAACGGAGTACCAGTGGAGGATCCAATCAATGCTAACTCACATGCGGCTACCAAAGCACACTTGCCTACTGACCTATAAAACAACATTCACGGGGGAGCCCGATCGATAGCCCAGAGTACACACGACAGCGAAGGCGATGGGATTAGCTTGCAGGTAATATTCGAAATTTTATAGCCTCAAAAGCAAGCAATAGCCCAATTGCAGACCCAAAGCCTCACTCCCAGCAGATTTAAGCCTGAACTGTCCCAGGAAAACACTCGCAGAAATGTACCGACAACAGAAAGGTCAATTGAAGTTGAACCAAGACCAACCCCGAGATAATAAAGATGCTCGAGGAACTGACAAAACGGGTGGAATCCGGAGAATAGAAAATTGAAGCCAACGACAAAAAAAGTAGAGACCTATAACTCGAGGGTTGATCAAATTAAAGGAGTATCACCGATACTGAAGGGCTTGGATTCCAAGAAAATTGTCCAAAAGCCTTTATCTCCGAGTGCAGCTCCGAAGCTGATCCCAAAGAATATCCGTATGCCCGAAATTCTGAATTTTAATGGGACAACTTATCCAAATGAACATGTGACCTCCTACACGTGCACCAAAAAGGGGAACGACTTGGAAGATGAAAAAATCGAATATGTTCTGGTGAAGAAGTTCAGAGAAACCTTGTCGAAGGGAGATATGATATGGTATCACAACTTACCCCCTAATTCTATTGACTCGTTTGCTATGCTTGCAGATGCCTTTGTAAAAGCGCACACCAGGGCCTTCAAGGTCGAGACCAGAAAGTCAGACCTTTTCAAAGTGAAGCAAAGAGATAAAGATATGCTCAGGGAATTTGTGTTGGGGTTTGAATAGAACGGATGGATTTGCCTATGGTCGCGGACGATTGGACCATTCAGGCATTTACCCAAGGACTCAACCCCTAAGGCTCATTCGCTTCGCATTAGTTGAAATAAAATTTGATATAATACCCGGCGATAACTTGGGCCGACGTCCACAACAGGTACCAATCAAAAATTAGGGTCGAAGATGATTAACTCGGGGCCCCTTCCAAATCCGTTTATCCCGTCAGAACTAGTGACACATCCAAAAGATTCGTCGATTATGAACCAAGATCGAGCAGAGACTGGTATCAACCATACAATGGAGATCGGAGGGGTAATGGGTCCGAACGCAACCCTGTGAGGAGTGAAAGAAGGAATGACTGAGGTCATAATAATCGGGGACTCATAAGCAAAAATAGTTTCGACAGCAATCGGGTCTAAGGAGGCACCAAGGTTATCAAAATGCAACTTCAGTGTCGATGTTGCCGATATCGTATCAGCCATCGAATGCATCAAATATACTAAGTGGCTCTGACCATTGCAGTCCGATCCTACCCAAAGGGACCCCGACCTAATATGTAAGTATCATGGCACTCACAACCACAGAACCAAAGACTTCTGAAAACTAAGAGAAGAAGTAGCCTGGTTATTCAAAAATAAGCACCTCCGAGAATTTTTGAGTGATCGAGCCAAAAATCACTTCAGGAATAGGGAATCCAGCAAACAGATCGATCAAGAGGAACATCAGCACATCACTAACATAATCATTGGTGGAGCTGATGTCCCTCAAGGACAGATGCTAAAGCGAAATAAGGTGTCCATTACAAGGGAGAAACGGACTCGAGATTATGTACCGGAGGGAACTGTATCTTTCAATGACGAGGATGTTGAAGGCATCATGCAACCATATAATGATGCACTGGTAATATTTATATTCATAAATAAATCTTGAGTTAAGCGTGTGTTAAATTGATCCAGGTAGCTCATCCAATATCATCATATCGAGAGTCGTGGAGCAGCCGGGTATGCGAGACCAAATTGTGGCTGCAGTTCGAGTTCTAAACGGATTCAATACGGCATGTGAGACCACTAAAAGGGAAATAACACTACTGCTGAACACCGCTGGAACCATTCAGGAAGAAAATTTCTACGTGATTGAAGCAGATATGAAATACAATGCTCTGTTTGGGAGGCTGTGGATTCACAACATGAGGGCAGTACCCTCGACACTACACAAGGAGTTGAAATTCCCCACACCAGGTGGGATTAAGACTGTTTACGGAGAACAGCGGTCCGCAAAAGAAATCTTCGTTGTCGATGAGGTGACCCCGGTATCTGCACTCTCGATATCAAAGAATCGGAGTTCGGCTAACAAGGAAGAAGCCAAATAGCAATCACTGATGTTGGAACGATCGAACTAGAAAAGCAGGAGATAGGCTAGGATGATGATTATTGAGTCCCTAGGTTGTTCATAGCCCCTGACAATTTTGATTCAACCAAGTCAACGGTTGAAGAGCTGGAGCAAGTCAGATTGATTGAGCACTCGCCCAATCGTAAGGTATACCTAGGCACGAGGCTAACTCCCGAGCTTAGGAAAAAACTCATCGAATTCCTTATAGCTAACATAGATTGTTTTGCTTGGTCTCATCTTGATATGACAGGGATCCCGCCAGAAATAACTACCCACAAGCTGAGCTTGGATCCGAAGTTCCACCTGGTTAAATATAATAGGAGGCCTCATCCCAAAATCAAGCATGCATTCATCAAAGACGAGGTATCCAAACTCTTTAAAATATGTTCCATTCGGGAAGTTAAGTACCTGAATTGGTTAGAAAACGTAGTAGTAGTGCCTAAAAAGGGAAATAAGTTAAGAAGGTGTGTAGATTACAAAGACTTGAACAAGGCATGCCCTAAGGACTCTTTTCCTTGCATAACATCGATCGCATGATCGACGCGATGGCTTGACACGAGATACTCAGCTTTCTCGATACTTATTCTGGGCACAAGCAGATCAGGACGGACCCGGAAGACCAAGAAAAGACTTCCTTCGTCACTAAATACGGCACCTATTGTTATAACGTAATGTCATTCTGAATAAAAAACACCAGTGCCACTTACCAATACCTAGTAAACCAAATGTTCGAAGAGCAAATAGGAAAATCAATGGAGGCTTACATTGACGACATGTTAGTTAAGTCCCTATGAGCAGAGGACCATTTGGAATATTTGTAGGAAACATTCAACATACTGAAGAAATACAATATTAAGCCGAACCCGAAAAATTGCACGTTTGGGGTCGGGTCCGGGAAGTTCCTCGGATTCATGGTGTTTAACCAGGGGATCGAGATCAATCCCGACAATATCAAAGTTATAGAGGAAATCACCGTGGTTGACAATTTCAAGGCCGTTCAAAGGCTAACCGGGCACATAGCCGCCGTCAGTTCATTTAAAGATCCTTCAATAAGAGCCATCGGTTCTTCCCATTATTGAAGAAGAATAATAACTTTTCATCCCGGAGTGCCAGCAAGCTTTGGAATAACTCAAACAGTACCTTTAGGGGTCGTTTGGTTTGAATACGACTTATGCCGGGATAAGTTATACTGGTATAAGTTATGCTGGGATAAGTTATGCTGGGATTAGTTATACTGAGATTGTTTTTTATCCACTGTTTGGTTTGTTGTATTAAATATGACAATTGCATAATTTGTAAGAAGAATGTGTAAATTGTACCGGTGCTAATTACCCCACCATTTATAAGGTATAAGTTATCCCGGTGTTAATTTTAATCCTAGGATAAATTATACCTGGTTTGCTAACCAAATGAAGTATTAAGGTGGTATTAAATTTTTATACCAGCAATATACCTTCTTATACCTCATACCAAACGACCCCTTAGAGTCCATCGTTGTTTCATATTTCGAAGGCAGACGAGTAGTTATACCTGTACTTAGCGATATCTAAGATAGCAGTAAGTGGAGTCTTAGTCCAGGAAGAAGAATTTATGCAATTTCCTATATATTATGTTAGCAGGACCCTAGGCGAGGCCAAAACAAGGTATCCTCACCTAGAGAAATTGGCGCTCACTTTTCTAAGCGCCTCAAGGAAGTTAAGGCCAAATTTTTAATTCCACCCCATATGTGTCATAACTAATTACCCATTGAGGAACATAATGCACAAACCCGAGCTCTCGAGATGGTTGGCCATATGGGCCGTGGAAATTAGCAGGTACGATATCAAAAATCGATCCCGAACTGCCATCAAATCTCAAATTTTGACAGACTTCATGGCCGACTCACGTCGTCCTTAATACCGAAGTCGAGAAGGAATTTTGTTAACATCGGAGACCTCCTCAGGGATTTGGATCCTATTTACGGACGGCTTCGAATGCAAAGGGGTCTAGACTCAGCATCGTATTGAAGCCGCCCACAGGTAACGTAGTTAGGAAATCTATTAGAACTGTGAATTGACTAACAATGAATCTGAGTATGAGACCATGATTTCAGGTCTCGAATTGTCTACGAGCCTGGGGGCCAAAGTGATAGAAAATAAATGTGATTCTGTCATTGTGGTAAATCAAGTCAATGGTATATTTGAATTAAAAGAGGAAGAATGTGAAGATACTTGGATAAACTACAGGTAATGCTACATCGATTCAAGGAATGGACTATACAACACGTGCCCCGAGATCATAAAAGTGAAGCCGATACTCTAGCTAACTTGGGGTCATCGCTTGATGATGATGAACTCAGCTCGGGAATAGTCTTACAACTCATGAAATTGGTAGCTAAAGAAGGCCATGGTGAGATAAACTCGACAAGTTGAATCTGGGACTGGAGAAACAACAGCAACAACATACCTAGTATTATCCCATACCGTGGGGTCTGGGGAAGGTAGTGTGTACGCAGACCTTAACCCTACCTTGTGAGGGTAGAGAGGATGTTTCCAATATACCCTCGCCTCAGGAAAGCATAAGTACCACATTATTGAAAATATAGACAAGAATGGACGGTACCAAAAAGCCACATAAAACCAGAATAAAAACAACAAGATAGTAAGGTTATCAACAACTAAAGAAAATAACGGTTTGTCATAAAAACCCACTACCCATAGAAAGCAAGATTGTGTGTCAATACTATTGTTATGAACACTCTAGACTACCTACTTTACTACCTTAATCCTCGACCTTTATACCTTTCTATCAAGGGTCATGTCCTTGGTTAGCTGAAGCTGCACCATCTCTTGCCTAATCACCTCTCCCCGCCTCTTCTTTGGCCTGCCTCTACCTCTCCGTAGGCCCTCTAATGTCAACATCTCACACCTCCTCACCGGGGCATCTATGCTCCTCCTTCTCACATGACCAAACCACCTAAGCCGCACTTCCCGCATCTTGTCCTCAATAAGCGCCAAACCCACCTGGTCGTGAATAACCTCATTTCTGATCCTATATAACCTGATGTGCCCACACATCCATCTTGGGACTAGAGAAACAAGTATATAAATCACCTGAAGACCGGGAAGATGCCTTTTCAAAGAATCGAGAACTATGCGCACGAAGGTGTCGCACCCTATTTTCTCGTGAAAATGGTTTTCAACATGTGACAGCTCTTTTAAAGGAGGTATTAAAAGAGAAGAGTCGCCACCTAACAATTTTATGGTGCGTTAGAGCACCTATTTACAATAACTTTGTTTGACTAGCCAACATCAAAAAAGATCGAGTAAGGGCTTAAAATACCTCAAAGAGAATGTATTAGGCACTTTTCGAGGTCCACAACTATAGGTCCCGGACGAACCTTAGACTATGTGGATTATATAGTTAAGCTAGGTGGTCAAATAAATAGAAGGGGAGTTCAGAAGTCGCAGGGTCTTGTTAAAACATGTGAGGATCGATACAAGTCGAAATGACTACGTAAGTACAAACCACATTGATCTCTGTTAAGTAAGTATAACAAGAACATAAATAAACGGGGGGGGGGTCCAAAGTTTTTAGCCTTAAGGATCACCCCGTGCAACATAAATAATACTTCACAACTCTCTTTAGGTAGGGGTTGCTCATAGTATTTAGTGGGCACAAACTATCATCTTTTGCTACCCGATTACTATATTAAATTTTTTTACTTAAAGGCGTTATAATTCATTTCTAAGTCGTACCCTATGCATGCACTACCCTTCCCATGCCTATGGTCCAGGAGGCTTTGGACCTACTATTAGGTGGTTCTAGACTTTACTTAGGTTGCTCAAGAAAAAAAGTAGGCAACATTCAAAATAGATAGGACCACATACAATAGCAACAAAAGGCTCAAATTAACCTCCACACATAAGCAGGAAAGCACACAAACAGATTTCTGGTTGGACAGTAGATAGAATTAGGACGTATTAGAATTGTTAAGTCCTAGAGGCATGATTTCTATGTGATTCCAGTATTATATTGTAGTGCTTCAGATTTTAGATTAATGTGTGGGTGGATTAGATCATTAAAAACCATATACGCATGATTTCTAATTGTTTGCGTAATAAAATAACGAAAGCATTCTCATAATTCTGAATTATTAAAGCTGATTTTATAGATATGCGCCTTAGGCAGGCGACAGTATCCTATAGGCAGAATTTCTAATAATTGGAAGTTGAAATTGGTTTTGTGATATGGTATCCCTATAGGCATGCTATCTAAGTGAAGTAGTGCAAAAAAGAAAAAACAACGCGAAGTAGTTGATTAATTAGTCAACACCCTATAGTCATGGTATCTAAGTAAGTAAAGTCGTTACATTGGTGCATCCTATAAACATGTTATCTAAGAGTGTTGGATAGTAGACATAGAAACAAATATAGCATATTTGACAAATAAAGTGAATTTTGTGTGTGAATCCTGTAGGCATGCTTTCTATTAGTATAGAACACCTAAAACTAAATAGCATATACAACATGCTGAACAAAATAGCAGATAGACCACGTAGACCCTATAGGAATGTTTATACCTTTTTATGCAAGCATTAGAATGTACCTGATTGCCCAATTCACTAATTCCCCAATTGTTTTTTTATAAATTATTACATGCCCAAAAGTAAAAGTGCACAAGTTCAAACATTGCACACTAAAATGACTATGAGCCCAATACATAGAATAGGCCCAAAGGAAATTAAACCAGTAAAGCATAGGGCTTCAGCAGGCTCATTCTTCAATAGCAGACCCTGATTCAAATACACCCCAAACATTAGAGTGTGTCAATCGCTCAGCTCAAACTCACAAGGGACCCAGACTAGGCCCAAAGAGAAGACCTACTTGCTTTGCATATGGACAGCTTAACCACACAAGTTAACGAGATACACATGTTAACCAATTAAAACAATATCGAGGCATACTAACAACAATTCTCACTAGGACATAGATATAGAATCATGAAACATATTGACAAGACTCACATAAGACATAGTTGCACTTGCATTTTGGAAGCTAAAGTAACAGGACCGGTCAAACAGAGGACTAACATAAAACCAAGAGAACCAGTAGGACTTAGTCTTCACATGACATGAAAAAACTAACAGCATAAGTCCATAACAAGTGCAAGAGTGTAACATGCACAATATTTGCGGAATTGGAAAGGTACATCACTTAGGTTGACATGGTAAGCACATATACATAGTTTCCAGAACAACAAGTTTATAGTGAAACATAAGCCAAAATTAGCCTAAAAGAGACTCAAAACTTAGCATCTAAGGCATGAAGGTCTAATAAAGTCATAGTCAAAGAATGGCAATTTGATATAGTAAACAAACAAGTAGGCATGATCTATAATAGTCAACACGCAGCCTAACACGCTGAGTATAACACAAAGATTCCAAAGTCTAAAGCATTCATGGTGAATATGAAGGTCAAATGACACTTGAGAGGGTCAGAATTCATAATACGCAAAGACTAGATTGTCACATAAAAGGGTTAGATATTGCATTTCATTTTATAGAATAGAAGTAGTATCAATCAACACAGGATTGAACCAAACATGGAACACACATTAAGCTCACAATTGGGTATCCCACAATTAGGAATTGGTCGCATTTAAAGTATTGGAACACATGAGTTGGTTATGATAATATAGAACAGAGTATGAAACAAAATTCAGAATAAGTAACAGGTGAACATGATGAATATTCAGGTTGGACACAATAGTATATTAGGCTAAGCATGACTTGCAGAAAAAAAGCAGATAAGGCATGAAGGATTCAACACGAATAAAGAAATTTCGAGCAAGAATATAGTCTCACAAAGGGGTTTCACTGCAAAAAGTCAAACAAAGTTCAACACCCATCAATTAGATTTCAGTTAAGCATCTGGCAGACATCATGAATCGACTTAGCTATACACATATGGGTTAACATCAAGACTTTCACAAAATTGGAGCTAATGGAACTATATAGTAATGTTAAAATAAGCAGAATTGCATAATATCAAAATTAACTCAAAGAAATCCAAACAACATTAATGCACATAACATAAGCACAAACGGAAAGGAGTAGAATTACGAGGGTACAGGACACTAACTAGTTGCAAACAAACGAATAAAGAACGAGAAACTCAGAATCTCAAGAATAGCAGCAATTGCAGAAGAGTGATGAAAAAACCCCAAACCTCCAGTGCTTCAGAGTTCACAAGAGCCTCAAGACAGACCCCGAGCAGTGCTTGCACTGGAGGAAGGTTAATTTAGTGGCCTTGACTTTCAGCCAGCCAAAAGATTGAGCCTCAGAATAGTGTAATACAAGAAACAATAAGAAATATAATAGTAGTTTTCTAGCGATTAGAGTCTCTCCAAAGGGGAAATTGGGGAGGGGTTTATATAATGTTCAAATTAAGACGAACAAACAGGGAAAACAATCAATTAAACATAATTCAGGAAAGAAACTATCACATGCAATCTATAATAGAACCAGTAAAACAGGAATCAGAATCCAAACCCTAATTGGAATTAAACTCAAGTCAAATCGTTAACAAGCCCCAATCACTACGGAATCAACGGATATATACCATATACAAGAGAGATTTTCTCTTCTTCAGTATATAGAACTATAATTGCACCCAGAACCACAGAATCAAAGCCGGATTTGTGAGACTCGGACTTGCCATAAGTGCAATGGCAATGAAAGTTACCATAAATGAATAATAGTAGCAAGAAAGGTAAGTAAAACCCGTGTGTGGACGCGTATAAGGAAAGAATAATAAATGATCTCCATTGTCGAATAGGGTTAAGTGTAAGAGTGGAGATGAGAGAATGGAGAGGTTTCAGAGGCAGTTGTTTAGGTGGGAATGGGTTAGGGTTTCAGGATAAAGGGGTATAAGGAAAGGGTAGAGATTATTATGGGTCATTGATCATCTGTGATCAACGGTCGTGATTAAAGGGAAGTTGGGCGGGTTGAGTAAACGGATCCCGATCGGGTTGAAATAAAAGGGGTCGTTTGGTTTGGACCAGGGCAGCTTGGGGTTGGGCTCACTTCTTTGGACTTTAATTGGTCCGAAAATAAAGCCTAATTTGGGCCAAATTTTAAAGTAAGAAATTAAGGGAAAATAATTTAATTAAATAATTAAATAAAAATATAAAAATACTATTTATGCAACTTAATACTTTTTAAAATAATATTTTAACATTATAAAAATGTAAAAAAAAATTCTTTTGACCTTAAATAAAATGGCGAATGCAATTTATTTGTAAAATATTGGGTATAATTGTAAAATTATGTATTTGGCGTAAAAGTTCAAATGTAATTATATAAAATAAAGTAAAATATTATAAAACACATATGATAATATAGTGGGATGATTAAATCATCACAAAATAATTTAAGGGGATAATTAATAAATAATCAAGTAATTCAAATGCAAGGAAATCAATTTTAAAACTCTAAAATTATGGAAAATTATAGAAAATCCTTGTATAAATTTTGTAAATTAAATAATGAAACAAAAAATGGTATTTTGAAAGTATATATACTATTTGAAAGAAATGAAGGCAAAATTGGGTATCAACAGTTGCGCCTCTTTACCCGGGAATGATGAAAGAGTTGTCGGATAAAGAAAATGATGACCAATTTTGTCTAAAGTGAGTGAGGAATGATGTACTTTTGAAAAAAATTAGGGCTGAATCCTGGTTCTTGAGTTGCCTACATATCCCTGGTGTTACGGGAATCAGGTCGTGTATAGTTCTGCATCCAACAGCGAACGAAACCGATGGAGTTGTTATAAGAGCGGCCGTATGTTTCAAAAAGGATCTTTTGGATGCGATATTGTCATGAGTAACGGATGATTTTAGGTGAAACTATGGATGCAATTTTGAAATTTATGGATATGTAAGGCAAATATTTGAGTTGTTATAGGACAAAAGGGTAATCAATTACTGGTCGTCGGTTACATTAGAGATAGTTAAGGGTGTGAACGTTGTGAACAGAAACCGAAGCGAAAATTGCTCCCATTTATAGAACGGTTACCTCCCGAGTTACCTGCAAAACTTAAAACACACGCGAATATATATAGGTTCTTGCTAAAATTTAAACATGATGCAAATTTCCTTCGGACCATGAAGGTTGTCTTCGGACGATGAGGATGATATCCTTAGACCATGACGTCTTGGGCCATGAAACTTATGGTAAGGGATTTGCAGGCCATGGAATAGTGTCCTCGGGCCATGAGGATGGTGCCTCTGGACTTTGACGCCTTTGAATAATGATATGTGATTACGAGAGATCCTCCGACTGTGGCATGATGTCTTCGAGATATGGGGATGATTCCCTCAGACTATGACGCCTTTGGACAATGTGGTGATGTTTCAACCTATGAAATGCAAAGATGCGGTAATATGGAACGCTCGTCAAAGGAAACTGGTGATGCTCGATATTATGTGATAATGATATGAGATAAGGTTTAGTCTTGTATGAGATGAGGGTAGCGCTTATCTCGATGCAAAGAGCGGAGAAAATTCTTAGTCTCATGCAGAGTGGAAGTGTTTAGCCCTATGCAAGGTGGAGACAGCGTTTAGTCTTATTCAAAGTGAGGGAATCGTTTAGCACTATGTAAGGTGGAGACAGTGTTTAGTCTTATGAAAATGCGGGCAGTGTTTAGGCCTTATGCAAGATGGAGACAGTGTTTAGTATCATGCAAAGGAAAGTCAATGCTTAGTCTTATGCAATAACGGAGGCAATGCTTAGCCTCATGCAGGGAATAGAGACAGTTTTTAATAGCATGCAAAGGAAAGACAATGCTTAGCCTTATGCAATAATGGAGGCAATGATTAGCCTCATGCAGGGAATGGAGACAGTGCTTAGTCTCATGCAAAGGAAAGGTAATGCATAGTCTTATGCAATAATGAAGTCAACGCTTAGCCCCATGCAATAATGGAGGCAATTCTTAGCCTCATGCAAGGAATGGAGACAATGCTTAGCCTCATGCAAGAAAAGCAGACAATACTTAGTCTCATGCAAAGATGGTGGTGTTTAGCCTTGTGCGATGATGAGGACAGTGCTTAGCCCTATGCAAGAAAAATAATGAATAACTGCGACAGAGTAAAGCATTTCTTAGCTTGATGTATTTGCCTTTGGAGACTTTGTCGTTATGAAGATAATGATTTTGATGTGTATATGTATTTGCGAAGGTTCCTGTTATGTTCATTGTGCCTGCATCTAAAGAAAATTTGTGAATTTTGTGGGGAAGAGGTTGTTTAGTGCTCTTGCTTCCTTCCTTCGCCTTTACTCTTGTCTTGAGGCCCTTCTTGAGTCACCCTGAGTAACGCCTGGCTGCCATAGAAATAAAATTTCGAAAAACATGCATGCATTTGACAAATTATTTGTAACATGTAGTTGTTTGAAATATGTGATAATGCACGAGGTCAAATAATTTTGATGAACTGATGACTGTGACGCCATTTTTGAGACATTGCATCCTCCCTGATTCGGAATTTTGAGGATCCCCCTCAAAATTCTGCCGCAGTTTAAATGCATACTTCTGGAAATAAATTCTTTGGCGATTCTGGACATAATTGGGAAAACATGCGACCTTGCCCCAACTTCTGACCATAGGGGAAATGAAGATTTTATTATGATGTGACTGAACCCATAGGGCGGCCTACGCATCCCCTCTTAAACGGTAATCAGTTCAAGCATAGTTCAGTTAAATGAAATAGAAAGTGCAAACATAATCTTAAACATAGTACCTCTTGACTGCGTCAGAATTGATAGGTTTTGGCAAAATCTCTCCATCAATTTCTGCAAGTATAAGTGCTCCTCATGTCAATACTCGGTGAACAATGTAAGGGCCTTGCCAGCTGGTGAGAATTTCCCCTTTGCTTTATCCTGATGTGGGAAGATTCTCTTTAGTACCAACTGCCCTAGCGTGAATTTCCTCGACCTGACCTTTTTGTTGAAATATCTTTCCATTCTATTCTGGTAGAGTTAACTGTGTCATACCGCATTCATTCTTTTTCAATCAATGAGAGCTAGTTGTTCATATCGGCTTCGTACCCATTTTGCATCGCTGAGCTAGACTTCTTGTATGATTCTTAAGGAATGCATTTCCACTTATGAGGGAATAATAGATTTAGTACTGTAAACCAATAGATAGGGAGTTGTCCCAGTTGATGTACAAATTGTGGTGCGATACCTGAGCAAAGAAAACGGTAGCTTCTCGTGCCATTGTTTGTAATTGTCTACCATTTCCTCAATATCTTTTTGATGTTCTTGTTGGCGGCTTCTATGGCTCCATTCATTAAGGCTTGTATGTTGTAGAGTTCCGATGCTTGATCTTGAATGTTTCACACATGGCTTTCATCAAATCACTGTTGAGATTGGCGGCATTGTCAGTAATGATTGACTCTGGTACTCCAAATTGACAAACGATGCGATCCGGAACAAAATCTGCCACAACCTTCTTAGTTATAGCTTTATAAGATGCGGCTTCAACCTATTTTGTTAAGTAGTCTATAGCCACCAAAATGAACCTGTGTCTGTTTGAAGCAGTGGGTTGGATTGGCCCAATGACATCCATACCCCAAGTGGAGAAGGGCCAAGGCGAACTTGTTGCTTTAAGTTCATTGGGTGGTATCCATATCATGTCAGCATGTATTTGGCATTGGTGAAACTTTTGGACATATTTGATGCAGTTCGTTTCCATAGTCATCTAGAAATACCCTGCTCTTAGTATCTTCTTGGCCAAAACAAAACAATTAATCTGGTGTCTGCATGTTCCGGCATGTATTTCCTCGAGCAATCTAGATGACTCCTTGGCATCGACACATCGCAGTAATCCCAAGTCAGGAGTCCCTCTATACAAATTCCTCCACTTTGAAAGAAATTATTGGATAATCTGCGAAGCGTTCGCTTTTGAGTATGGGTAGCACTCTCTAGATACTCTCCATTTTCCAAGTACTCCTTGATGTCGTGGAACCACGAATTTTTGTCAATTGTTTCTTCAATATGAGCACAATAAGTTGGCTGCTTATGAATTCCTATTCGGATAGGATCGATGAAATTCTTATCTGGGTGGTGTATCATCGAAGACAAAGTGGCTAATGCATCTGAAAACTCATTCTGAATTCTTGGAACATGTTTGAATTCTATCTTTGTGAACCTCTTTATCATCACTTGTACACAGGGAAAATATGGCAATATTTGGGTTTTCTTCGTAGCCCATTCCCCTAAAACCTGGTGCACTAAAAGATCTGAATCTCCAATTACCAGAAGCTCCTGAATGTTCATGTCATGGCCAACCTGAGTCCCAGGATGCAGGCCTCATATTCCACCATATTGTTGGTGCACGTAAACCTGAGTTTTGCAGATACCGGATAGTGTTGACCGGTTTCTGATACTAAGACAGCTCTGATACCTACTCTTTTAAATTTCGCAGCTCCATCGAAGAACACCATCCTACCATCATACGCCTTGGTAATATATTCTCCAACAAATGACACCTCCTCATCGGGAAAATATGTCTTCAATGGTTTGTATTCTCCGTCTACGGGATTCTCTTCCAAATGATCCTTCAATGATTTCCCTTTGACTGCCTTCTGAGTTACATAGATGATGTCGAACTCACTCATCAATATTTTCCACTTTGCTATGTTACCCGTAGGCATGGGTTTTTGAAAGATGTATTTTAGCGGATCCATCCTTGATATAAGATATGTGGTGTATGCACAGAAATAATGTCTCAACTTCTGGGTTGTCCATATCAAAGCACAGCAAGTACGTTCTAACAAAATGTATTGGGCTTCATAAGGCGTGTAACTTCTTGCTCAGATAATATATCGCCTTCTCCTTCCTTCAAGTTTCATCGTGTTGTCCCAGAACGCTACCAAAAACCCCATCTAACACGGACAAATAAAGTAGTAGAGGTCTTCTTGGTTCTGGTAGGACCAGAACGGACGGTTTAGATAAATACTCCTCCATTTTGAAAAAGTCCTTTTGGCATTCTTCAACCTAACTCTTTGCAGCATCTTTCCCTAGCATTATTAAGATTGGCTCACATATCACGGTCAATTGTGCTATGAAGCGGCTGATATAATTGAGGCGCCCTAGAAAGCTTATCACATATTTCTTATTTTTTGGAGGCGGCAAGTCCTGGATAGCTTTGAATTTTGATGGGTCTAACTCAATACCTCGGCGACTGACGATGAATTCTAACAACTTTCCAGCAGGGACTCCGAAGGCATATTTTGCAGGATTCAACTTCAAATTGTATTTTTGAAGCCAATCAAAAAATTTCTTCAGGTCCACTATGTGATCCGAACTTCTTTTAGATTTGATGATATCGTCATCCACGTAAACCTCTATTTCCTTGTGTATCAGGTCGTGGAAGATAGTCATCATGGCCCTCATGTAGGTGGCTCCAGCATTCATCAAACCAAATGGCATCATTTTGTAACAGTATATTCCACAAGACATGATAAAGGCTGTCTTTTCGTCATCCTCCTCATCCATCCAGATCTGATGGTATCCTGTGAAGCAACCCACAAAGAATTAGAGATCATGCTTGGAACAATTGTCAATCGGTATGTGTAAGGTTGGTAACGGGAAATCATCCTTAGGACTTGCTCTGTTCAGGTCTCGGTAATCGACACATAAACTTTCCCATCTTTCTTCAGAACTGCCACAATGTTGGCCAATCAAGTCGGGTATTCAACCACTCGGAGAACCTTGGCTTTGATTTTCTTGGTGACCTCCTTTTATCTTCAAACTCATATATGGCTTGAACTTTTTGAGCTTCTGCTTTACTGGTGGACACATAGGATTGGTGGGTAGTTTGTGAGCTATTATGGATGTGCTTAAACCAGTCATATCATTATAGGACTATGCAAAGATGTCTTCATATTCCTTTAGGAATTTCATATACCCTTCCTTCTCTGATGGTGATAGATGAATGCTTATACATGTTTCCTTGACTGTTTCAGAATCCCTTAAGTTAACGGCCTTAGTTTCCTCCAAATTAGACTTCGATTTGTTTTTAAAGTTCTCTACTTCTCTGACGATTTGCTCAGGTATTGTATCATCTTCCACATCCTCTGAATCATTGTACTTATGTTGTGTTGTCTCATTACATGTCACAGTCATGGGTTCATAAAGATATGTAATAATAACGCTGAAATAATGTAGAAAGATAACAATAAATATGAAAAGTAGTAATGCATTAATAAATTTTAAAAATTTCAACAAGTACGACTCGAGCTCGATGGCTCGAGTAATTATTTCAAAACAAAATACTAAAAAATATCTTAAATTCTCAAAACTATTTGAAAATAATTCATGCTAATTTTCCAGGCTACCTAGGAACTCGGCGAGCCCGGGATGGTGCGGTGGTCCAGTTCTTGAGAAAAAATCCTTCTTCCATAGTTTGAATGATAAGGTTTTCCTCTTCCTCCTCCTCCTCCTCCTCCTCCTCCTCCTACTACTCAACAATTGCACTACAGTCTATGTCTTCTCCATCTAGAAACAACTTCCTCATGCCAGCCAAAACCTCATCTTCCTCAGATCCACAAATCATGTCATCCTGAGGGAATGTCTGGTGCAAAGGTTGTACGGGTTGTTCCAGTGATAATAAGGAGTGCGCCATGGTGGTGTCCAATCATGGTATTCTTGCCATGTGTATTAATATCTGAGCTCAAAATTTGTGCCATGGTACTGCGGTTGTACGAGTTTGGTGATCCCCTGAAGTTTTTGGTTGATACCTTACCTGGTTCATACCTCGTCCACAACAATATGCTTTCTATCTTGTTGCTCTACCATCGGTCCTTTTCAATTGTGTTAACTTGTTCAATGCGATGATATGTTTCTCTGCCCAGCTTCCTTTTATTTTTGATGACTAGAACGGTCTGGTTGGTGTAGATGGGGTTGCTCCCATATCGATGGATGATCACCTTCTGATGATTCAACTCAAACTTCACAGCCTGGTGCAGAGTTGAAGCTATTGCCCCGAATGCATCTATCCATGGCATCCCAACAATAGATTGTAAGTAGTTGATATGTCTAGCACTTGGAACTTGACATCAAACAGAGTCAGATCCATATGCAGATTGAGGTTGATTTCTCCAATGGTGGCTCTCTGAGATCCATCGAACGCCTTCATATTCATGCTTCCCATTCATATCTCGTGCAGGCCTTTACTTAGTCTCTTTAGAGTGGTCAATGGACCATATGTTAAGACTCGACCCTCCATCTACAAGACCCTGGCGATGAACTTATCTTCAAATTGCACTGTGATGTGCAACACCCTGTTGTGACTCAATCCTTCTAGTGGTAATTCATATTTGTGGAAAGTGATTTTGTGGCTCTCCAATACCTGTCCGACCATGTTATCCATCTCTCCACTAGTGATGTCGGAGGGTACATAAGCTTCACTTAACACTTTCATCAAATCATTCATGTTCTCGTCTGCAGCAGTAATAAGATAGATAGCTGAGCGGGAGTTTTTTCCAAGTGGTCAACAACAGAGTACTCCCTCGCTTTTACCTTTCTCCAAAGATCGCTACTACCAGTGTCGACAATAGGCGGCTTAGGTGCAATTTCCTTGCTCGTTCCTCCCAAATTCTCAGGTGTGTAAACTCTACCTGTTCTAGTCATACCTTGTGTGGCATCTGTTTCTTCCATTTTGGCTTTTCCCTTTCTCTTTGCTTCCTCAACATAATCCCATGGGGTCTGCATCAGACTTGTAAGATGGTGTGGGAGCTACCATCACAGTGAAGGGCGTAGCTATCTCAACTTTAAATGGCGCCTGGGTTTGTATCACAACTAGCATGAGGGTGACTGGAGATGTTTTAGGAGCATCTCCCTCTCAGATGATTCCAATGGACCCTTCCTGATCCCATTCCTCATCAGTTTCTATCACATTCACTCCCTTACCTCTGTGATCCGAGAGAGGGTTGTTCATTTGGTGAAACTTTCTTTGCTTGTATAACCTTAGTGTCCATCAGAATCTGAATCTTGTCTTTCAACGTGCGACATTCCTCAAAAGTATGACCCATCTTTCCTGAATGATAAGCACATGTTTTGTTGGGGTTAATCCACTATGAGGGATTTTCCATATCAAAAACAGGAATAGGGATAAGATAACCAGCGGCCTTCTGTCTCCCATATTGTTGGTCTATGGGTTTAGAAATTGGGGTTTATTGTATAGGAGGTCTACGATCAAAATTTAAACGTGTCTTCGGGTAGTTTTGACGGGCGGGTGGAAGTGAATGGTAATATGCAGGTTGAGTGTTGTAGGTATGGCAGGTGGCAGGGTATTGGTATTTCGTGGGTGAGGGTTGATATGTGGGTGGAGGTGTTTGGTATGTAAGGGGAGACCTAGGGCCCTAGGCTACCATCATGGCACCCACTTCTTTCTTCTTTGAAATGCAGCCTGATTGCAATGCTTTATCCATGGCCTGCAATGCCTCGAAATTGGTTACCATCCCATTCTTGATTCCTTCTTCTATTCTTTCTCCTAGCTTGATGATGTCGGAGAATTTGTGATCTTTAATAACCATTAACCTTTCTTAATAATGTAGATCTTGAGCTCTAACTAAGAACTTGTTCATTTTTTCTTCTCCAAGTGCTGGCTTTACCTTTGCATCCTCTGATCTCTAACGAGTAGCATACTCGCGTAAGGTTTCTGTCGGTTTCTTCTTGAGTTTTTGAATGTAGAAAACGTCTGGCGCATTTTTCGTGTTGAACCTGAATCAATCCACGAAATCTGATGCCATACTCACCCAACTAACCCACTTCTTTGGGTTTTGACTGATATACCAAGACAAAGTGTCTCCTGTAAGGCTTCGCATGAAAAGTTTCATGCAAATTTGTTCATTTTTGCCTACTACAAGTTTTTCGCAGTATGTTCTCAGATGCACCTTCAGATCACCGGTACCATCGAACATTTCGAACTTAGGAGGTTTGTAACCCTCTGGCAGTTCAACATCTGGCTGAATACATAGGTCCTCATAGTTTAAAACCTCAATGCCTTTACCACCTTCAACACTCTGGACTCTACCTGTGAGCTTCTTGAGTTCCTCAGTCATGTTTTGAATGAGCAGGTCCGTCTCAGTTGAATCGGGAATGTATAAAGTTTATTGCGGGGTATGGGATAAGGTTTCCACATATATCGGGTTGCTTTGATGAGTTCCCGGAACTTGGGTATATGGGTGGTCATTGGTCGAGTTTTAGGGCTCGGGAGTAGATTTTGGTGGATTTTTGGGGGTGTGATAGGTAGTGGTTTGTGGGTATTGAGTTGGGTGATGATGGTATTGTTGAGGGGTCGACACTGGTGGTGGATTATGGTTCTGAGGAAGTGTGGGGTTATGATATTAGTGTGGTGCAGGAGGATTTGGTGGCAGATTTGTGTGTTTTGTGGTGGCGTTTGGTTCTAGGTAGTCGGATTTTGTTGGTTGATGCCTAACACTGAGAGTGAGGGAGAGGTTTGCCAGATTTTGGACCTGCTCGAGCTCGCCCTTTAGTTCAAGGATTTTCTATTCTAAATGTGATACTAGCTCGTTCTGCCCTGGAGTACTTCTGCCATCTGAAGTTTTGAATTTTCTGCCATCGTAGCATTGTCTTTCCTGATACCTAAATCATCCATCTTCCCTTTTCCCTTGCTTTTCCTTTTCGGGCTGCTAGGTGGAGGAGGACCTCTGGATCTAGTGTAGTATGTTGATGATACCAGTATGCATGAACCAATCTTTAGGAATGGAAATAATCATACAGAAAAGAAAAGGCAAAGGTAACCAAGTTAGTAAGGTAAAAAAAAAGCATATATGGCATGCTGAACAAAATAGCATGTATGGCATGCTGAACAAAATAGCACAACACTTGAAACTAAATAGCATATATGGCATGCTGAACAAAATAGCAAATAGACCACGTAGACCCTATAGACATGTTTTCTACCTTTCTATGCAAGCATTAGAATGTACCTAATTCCCCAATTCACTAATTCCCCAATTGTTTGTTTACAAATTATTACATGCCCAGAAATAAAAGAGCACAAGTTCAAACATTGCACACTAAAATGACTATGGGTCCAATAAACAGAATATGCCCAAAGGAAATTAACCCAGTAAACCATAGGCCTTCGGCAGGCTCATTCTTCATAGAAATAGCAGACCCAGATCCATATACAACCCCAAACATTAGAGTCTGTCAATCGCTCGGCTCAAACTCACAAGGGACCCACACTAGGCCTAAAGAGAAGACCCACTTGCTTTGCATATGGACAGCTTAACCGCACAAGTTAACGAGCTACACATGGTAACCAGTTAAAACAGCCTTGAGGCCTACTAGCAACAATTCTCACTAGGACATAGATACAGAATCATGAAACATATGGACAAGACTCACAAAAGACATAGTTGCACTTGCATTTTGGAAGCTAGAGTAACAGGACTAACAGGGGACTAAACATAAAACTAGGAGAACCAGTAGGACTTAGTCTCCACGTGACATGAAAAAACTAACAACATAAGTCTATAACAAGTGAAAGAGTATAACATGCACAATATTAGCAGAGTTGGAAAGATACATCACTTAGGTTGACATGTTAAGCACATATACATAATTTCCAGAACAAGTTTATAGTGAAACATAAGCCAAAGTTAGCCTAAAAGAGACTCAAAACTCAGAATCTAAGGCATGAAGGTCTAATAAAGTCATAGTCAGAGAATGCCAATTCGACATAGTAAACAAACAAGTAGGCATGGTCTATAATAGTCAACATGCAGCCTAACATGCTTAGTATAACACAAAGATTCCAAAGTCTAAAACATTTATGGTTAATATGAAGGTCAGGTGACACTTAAGAGGGTCAGGATTCATAATAGACAAAGACTAGATTGTCATATAAAGGGCTAGATGCTGCATTTCATTTTATAGACTAGAAGTAGTATCAAGCAACACAGGATTGAACCAAACATGGAACACACATTAAGCTCATAATTGGTTGTTCCACAATTAGGAATTGGTCACATTTAAAGTATTGGAACACATGAGTTGGTTTTGGTTGTATAGAACAAGGCAAGAAACCAAACATGATAATTATTCAGGTTGGACACAATAGCATATTAGGCTAAGCATGACTTGCATAGAAATAGCATATTAGATATGAAGGATTCAACAGGAATAAAGCAATTTCGAGCAAGAATATAGTCTCACAAAGGGGTTTTAGTGTAAGAAATCAAAATAAGTTCAACAGCCATAAATTAGATTTCAATTATGTATCAAGCAGACATCATGAATCGACTTCAAGTACACATATGGGTTAACATCAAGACTTACACTGAATTGGAGCTAATGGAACTATAGAGTAATGCTAAAATAAGAAGAATGGAATAATATAGAAACTAACTCAGAGAAATCAAAACAACATTAATGCACCATAATAACAAACAGAAAATAGTAGAATTACGAGGGCACAGGACACTAACAAATTACAAACAAACGAATAAAGAACGAGAAACTCAGAATCTAAGGAATAGCAGCAATTGCAGGAGAGTGATGAAAAAACACAAACCTCCAGTGCTTCACAGTTCACAAGAGCCTCAAAATGGACCCTGAGCAATGCTTGCACTGGAGGAAGGTTAATAGAATACGGTGGCCTTGGCTTTCAACTGGCCAAAAGATTGAGCCTCAAAATAGTGCAAGACAAGAAAGAATAAGAAAGACAGTAGTAGTTTTTCTAGCGATTAGAGTCTATCCAAAGGGGACATTGGGGAGGGGTTTATATAGTGTTCAAATTAAGACGAACAAACAAGGAAAGCAATCAATTAAACCTAATTCAAGAAAGAAAATATCACATGAAATCTATAATAGAACCAGGAAAAAAAAATCAGAATCCAAACCCTAGTTGGAATAGAACTCAGGAAAAATCATTCACAAGCCCAAATCACGATGGAATCAACGGAGATATACCATATACAAGAGAGATTTTCTCTTCTTTAGAGTATAGAACCACAATAGCACCCCAGAACCATAAAATTAAAGAAGGATTTGTGAGAATCGGGCTTTCCATAAGTGCAATGGCAACGAAAATTACCATAAATGAGTAATAGTAGCAAGAAAGGTAAGTAAAACCCGCGTGTGGATGGGTATAAAGAAAGAATAAGAAAGGATCTCCATGATCAGCTAGAGTTTAGTGTGAGAGTGGAGATGAGAGAATGGATAGATTTCGGAGGTGGCTGTTTAGGTGGGAATGGGTCAGGGTTTCAGGGCAAAGGGGAATAAGGAAAGGGTAGGGATTATTATAAGGTCGTTGATCATCTGAGATCAGCAGTCGTGATTAAAGGGAAGTGGGGCGGGTCAAGTAAACAGATCCCGATCGGGTTGAAATCAAAGGGGTCGTTTGGTTTGGGCCAGGGCAACTTGGGGTTGGGCTCACTTGTTTGGACCTTAATTGGTCCGAAAATAAAGCCTAATTTGAGCCAGATTTTAAAGTAAGAAATTAAGTGGAAATAATTCAATAAAATAATTAAATAAATATCTAAAAATATTATTTATGCAACTTAATACTATAAAACAATAGTTGAAGATTATAAAAATGTAAAAAAAATTATTTTGACCTTAAATAAAAGGACGAATGCAATTATCGTACAATATAAGCTATTATTGCAATATTATGTATGTGGCATAAAAGTGCAAATGTAATTATATAAAAAAAATTAAAATATTATAAAACACATATGTGGATGCAAATAATAGAGTGGGATGATTAAATCATCACAAAATAATTTAAGGGGATAATTAATAAATAATCAAGTAATTCAAATGCAAGAATATCAATTTTAAAATTCTAAAATTATGGAAAATATAGAAAATACATGTATAAATTTTATATATTAAATAATGATGCAAAAAAAGATATTTTGAAAGTATATATACTATGAAAAAATATGAGGGCGACATTAGGTATCAACAAAAGACGGCCAGGTTTAGCATGTCCGAAGATAATACTTTGTTCGGAAGAACGTTTGATGTCCCACTCGCCATATGCTTGGGGCTAGGAGACACCGAATATGTTTTGAGAAAGTTCACGAAGGCACCTACGAAAAACCATTCCGTAGCGGAATCGTTGGTTCGTAAGATAATCAGAACTGATTATTACTAGATTGACATGGAGAAAGATGTGAAGGAGTTCGTGCGAAAATGCGACGGTTTCCAGAGGCACACACCAATGATCCATCAGTTTGGCGAGTTACTACACTCGATCCTGTCGCCCTGGCCATTCATGGAGGAATGGACATCGTTGGCCCCCTACCATGGGCACCCAATAAGGCTCAATTATAATATTTATGACTGATTATTTCTCTAAATGGATTTAAGCTCAAGCATTCGAGAAAGTCAGGGAAAAAGAAGTCATTGACTTCATATAGGACCACATCATATGTCGGTTTGTTATACCGACTGAGATAGTGTGTGATAACGGGAAGCAGTTCATCGACAGTAAGATAAGAAAATTTTTTGAGGACCATAAGATCAAAAGGATCTTGTCAACACCCTATCACCCTAGTGGGAACGGGTAGGAGGAGTCTACAAACAAGATCATACTTCATAACCTTAAGAAAAGGTTGACCGACGCTAAAGGAACATGGAAGGAATTTTTTTCCAAAGTCCTGTGGGCATAAGGTATGACCTCAAAGTCTAGTACCAGGAAACCCCTTTTCGTTGGTCTACGGTGCACTAATACCGGTCGAAGTAGGAGAACCGAGTCTCAGGTTCCTACATACGACTGAAGAGTCAAACAGTGAGGCCATGAGCACGAGCCTGGAACTATTGGGTAAGAGGCACGAGGTCGCCCTCGTCTGGTTAGTCGCCCAGAAACAGCGGATCAAACAGTATTACAACAGAGATCCAACCTGTGACACTTCAATATCGGGGACTTGGTGTTAAGAAATATGACATTGAACACCCGGAACCCGAGCGAAGGGAAGTTGGGATCAAATTGGGAAGGTCCATATTGAATTATCGGGATTACCGGTAAAGGATCATACAAACTCGAAGCTGGGAAAGGAGCACAGCTACCGAACAACTGGAATGTGACCCACTTAAAACGATACTACTGCTAAGGTACAACCTTATTCATTATTTTTTTATTATATATATTATGAATTGGACTAACACTTGCAGGCAACAGCCAAAGGATGATGTAGTTGTGCCTGAAAGCACAAGTTGCACTCGTTTTCCCTTAAATCGGTTTTGTCCCAAATGGCTTTTACGGCAAGGTTTTTAACGAGGCAACAATAAATTGTGCTAACTTAGAGTCGAAGACCGATTTTAAATCGGATTCAATGGTCACATCAACACTATCTGAGTCTACTTGAAGATTGATCTCGAATACTGGGGGCCATCACCCCCCGGTCATGATTTTTAGCAAGGAAGGAAACCATGTGCTCGAACAATCTGGGTTTGGTGGTTAGGATTCATTGTAAGGGCTAAACGGTCAAATGAATCGTGCCCGCGTAGGTCACCCCGGCCATAATATGAGCTTTTATACAATCCTGTACGTTACACACAGAAATGAAAGAATGTTTATACTTTGCTAACAAACATTCTTTGCTTCTTAAGAGTATCGAGCCAAGGGCTACTCCTACCCGAGAACTATCGAGCCCAAGGGCCACCCCTGTCTGATCCCAAAGAGCTAACCACTCGGGGACTTCCATCCTTGATAAGTTAGGATGGCTCAGGTATCAAAACCCGGAGGCACAAAACCTATTAGGCAATTTCCAAACTTAAAAGGCTACGGCCACTCTAAAAATGGTTCGTAGACGTCTGAAGCCCGTAATCAAAACATAAGGCCTTCAACAAAATTCCAAACCTGTTCGAAGGTTACCCTCAGCAAAGATATAGTCTTAAAAGATTTAAACGAGCATCTCGGGAAAATCTTCCGGTCACTCTGAGCACCCATAAGTTTCAAGCAAAACTTGTTTCAAGGACGAGTCTCGTTCAGAACTCCGAAAAATGACTTATTACCACATTTTATTCTGTGCTAAGGCATTTGAAATCTTTGCAATTAGGATGCTAAGAATAATTGACTTCAAAATTGCCAAAAAGGTAAAAAAAAACTTTATATACATTCCGGAATGTCTTTTCAAAGGCCAATGGAAACGGCCTCAAAAAAAATAGATGTACAAGATACAAAAACAAATACAAAAAAATAAAAATAAATTGAAAAAATCTAAGGCATATATGCCTGGTCTTCACCAGGACCCGACTCGTCACTAGAGCCATCAGGGCCTTCTTCATCTTCGTGTTCTTCGGAGCCTTCTTTATCGTCGGGTTCAACTAGCTTCTTGCCCTCGACCTCAATTCTTTTTGCCTCCTCGATATTGACAGATAGGTCGAAGCCTAGGGCATGGATCTCTTCGAGGGTCTCCCTTCAAGACAACCGCTTCACATACTCAATAGTGGATTTCAGGCTGGATTCGGATGCCTCGACATCGGCCCTATACCGGGCGACCATCTCTTCAGAATCGACGGAGGTTGTGCGCATCTGAGCCTTTATAGCTTCAAGTGTCGAGGGCATCCCGCTCTACCAGGGCCGAGTTGAGTTGAGCTCAGAGTTCCTCTTTCAGCTTGGCTCGCTTATCGGCCTTCCCTTTTTCCACTCGAAGCTAAACTTCCACCAAATAAATCTTGACCTAGGCAGTCTCTTTCTCCAAAGCCAGCAGTTCCATTTTGTTTTTCCACCTCGGCCATCACTTGGATCTCATCCATCTCCTTGCGGAGTTGGTAGATCTTCTGCTGGACCTGCGAAGTATTGTTGTTAGCCTCTGTGAACGGACCTTCGTTTATAACTTCGAACACTTTTACCATTTCCACCAAGTCGGCATGCTCCATCTGAGCCACATCCAGCTCGACCTAGAGTTTCTTGGCAACCCCCTCCTGCTACTCGCTAAGAAGCTCGTATATGTCCCTTTTCTGGGCATGCTCCTTAATATCGAGCTCGATTTGATTGACCTCAACCCGGTACCGAAGGAAGCTCTCGTGATGAAGTACAAGGGTCTACAAAAGGGTGAAAAAAACATGAGAAGTATAAAAGACTAAGTAAAGGATCGAATGGTTATAATGATGTCTTACCCGATTCAGTGACTATTGCGCTTCGTTGAACATGCACGGTACGTCCACCTCGTTCATCTTTGTCTGATCCTCTTCATTCACCAGGCATCAGAGGAGACTTGCTACTCCCATGGAAGTAGAAAGAACCCTGGCATCCTCCGGTATGATGACTATCGACCTTTTGTGGCCCAGTCTACACCCCGGGCAGGGAGTTGGTTGACTAACTTCGGGCTCGAATTTAGCCTGCCGACTTATGAAGGGACTCCTTTCTCGGCACTTCCAGGTCGCCCAGCCCAGAAAAATCCTCCAAGACGGACAATTCCATGCTGTCAAAAAAGGAACGAAGAGGATCGTCCGCGTCGTGAGTCCCTTTGCTAGACCTCTCATTTTCCGCTCGGGCCTCCTCGAGAATGGACTCGGTATAAGAAGGATACCCTGAAATATCTATTACACCGGTGACTTCATCGGAGCATGGTCGGCATTCCGGGAAGTCTCGACCCCGGTCTCCTTATCGACCTCCCGGGTCTAAGAGAGATCAGCCTCATGGATCTCCTCTTCAACGGTTACTTGCTCCTCGGGGGATGTAGGCCCGTGGGCCATGAAAAAATCATCTTCCTCGGGCTCATCTCTGATCCAAAAAAGCGAGTCCGAGTCGGGTGCTTGAGAGCTAGAACTTTCTTTTGGCTTACGGGCCAGCCTTCTCTTTGGCTTCTTCTTCTCTGAGCTCGAGGAGCTCAGAGCCTTCTTTTTCTTCTTTCCTCCTAATGTAGCCCCGAGCTGCCCCAGATCAGAGGCGTCCACGGATGGATCCTCGCCCCCTACTGAAGGCCTAAGTTGAATGGTCTTAGGCAAACCTGCAAAAGGAAAAGTGAAGAAAAGAGGGTAAGTACGATGCGAATGGGAGAGCCAGATTTTACCTATTCGATGAAGGGTCTTACCATGAGAACGGGCCTCCCAGCGGTCCCTCGAGAGTTTGCACCATGAGCGCTTGAAATAAGGCATCTGTGAACAGATGTCCTCAATCCAATCCTTGAGCCGAGGGACAGCGTTTTGGACCCGAGCGACTGCTGCAACACCACAAATACCAGTGAGAAAAGAGGAGATGAAGGTAAAGTGACGTTCAAAGGAAAAGAATACGTACGATATGCGTTCCATTTCTCGAGGAATGGCATGAGTTCAGAGGGAAACAAGTCTTCGGTCTTCACCAGAACGAAACATCCTTTCCAACTCCAGTCCCGGTCCTCATCCGTGCTCGAGAATGGGGCTTTGCTGGCCCGCTGTGTGAGCCTTATTAGTCCCCCTCGGAAGATTCGGAGACTATATAGGCGGAGTAGGTGATCGATGGTGAACCGACCGGATTCGTTCTTGTTCACAAAATAACAAAGGAGGATCACGATCCTCCACAGCGACAAGTGGATTTGACCGAGGCATATTCCGTACCTCTTGTAGAAATCCAAGATAACTGGGTCCACCGGACCCAATGTGAAGGTATAATTGTAAGCACTTAGATACCCCTCCACGTGAGTAGTGATGGCGTCCACAGGCCCGGGGACTACTACGCCCTTACCCATCCAGTTGCAGTCCTCTCGGACCGCGGAGAGGACGTCTTTGATAATGGAGCATATATACCTTGATACTCCTTCGCCTTGGCCTTGTACCGACGAGGGATTCTCAACCTTAAAGTCATTGGCAATCGAACAACCCCCGGGGATGAACATTTTCAAGGGAGACTCAGTAGCCGATTCATCGTTAGTCGCGCTAGAAGAGAGCCTCTCGAGGACGACCACATGGGAGTAGTCTTCTCGATTTCAGCGTTCGATTGCAAATAAAAAGAAGCGACTTGTTGGGGGACAGATTTGGAAGTTTTAGCCATTGTTATCTGGAAAAAGCTTGAAAGTATGAAGAAAGGTTGAAAGATGAAAAGTCAAGTGCGCTGATTTGGGTAAAAATCAGGTAAAACTTGCAACTTACTGAGAAGGCTTGAAGAACGGATATAAAATGTTAGAGTGTGAAGAAGAGTAGTGATATCCTGAAAACTCGAAGGTAGAAGCTTGGCCAAAAGGTAAAAAATGAACAAAGGAGGAAAGTATTTATAGAGGTTTCGCGTCGTTTCGCATTTAGGGATGACCTACCGATGGATAACACATGTTTGAAATCATAACCACACGATTGACGGGGCGTTTCGGATTCTTTGTCATTTCTGTCACGACGTATTGAAGAAGGAATCAAAGTGCATATGTCGTTTCTCGCCGTTTCATTAAACTTACTCTCCGAGAAACAAGGGGACTATCTGTATACGGGTGAAACCGAGCCTTGGACACCTAGGTTCTTGATGTAATAAATGGAGCAAAGACATGACCATAAAGAAACAAAATCAGGGCAAGGATCCCCTCGAGTCGGGGACCGGGAAAAATATCTGCCCTCGGAAGAATCGAGGCCACGTCCCCTAGGTCCGATTTGAATCCCAAAACTTCAGAGAGCATCACCAGATAATCGAGCACGACTAACAAAGGGCCGTGATAACCGTGCTCAGCCGGATGTCACGGTGTGAATCTCGGCACGTATCAGCAGAAAATCAGTGATTAGCAAAACATATAATTTTTACCTTTTATGGAATTATACTTAGGGTAAAACTCTGCTACTATATAAAGGGAGCCTCACTATTCATTAGACACATTGTAACATGCATATCAAAGCAATATACTCTTATTTCTCTGTTATTCAATTACTTTTGTTAATTAATTCTTCATCATTGTGAGCCCGAGATCAAAGACAGGCATTTCATTAAGTTGTTACTGAGTCGGGGATCACTCCCCTTAACTGGTTTGACAATTTAATACATCCTTTAGCTGTTTAATCTAACGTTATTTATCATTGTATTGAATTAATCCGCATATCCTTAAAACACATATAAATTCAATTGTTATCCGTTTTTTAGTGTAAACACTATTTATTTTACCCATTTTACCCTTAATGAGAAGCTTTTATAGCCACACATATAGTATGGCCCCACAAAGCTTTTAGGATTACATATTTCAACTGTCTTCTTTTTTTTCTTAAACTTTGTACCAAGTCAAACTACATTATCTAAATTGAAACGGATAGAGTACTTTTTTAGATTCCAAAATTTGTTTAGTAATTCGATAGAGCCTACGTTATATTCGGAATAATAAAATTTGTTTGAAAGTATAAATGCATTAAACTATGTTAATTCATTATAATTAACTGAGATTTAAAAGGCTAGTTATAATTTAGCAATACATTTTATGTAGAGAACACATCAATTGTCAAGCTTGTAGTATTTTTTTGATGTATATACAGGATTGCAGGTAATTATTCTCCAATAGATATCTGAAACTCGACGAGCAGCCGGTTCTTTTCCAATCATATTTGAACATGTGAAGGAGCAGCCTCGGAGAATCTGAAGGTTTGGATCCGAGCCTAATCAGATTCACAAGGTTACTGATTCGCTGAGGTGGGTCCCATATCAACTTTCTAATGCCGGCGTTCTGCTCCTGCCATAAAATGTAAGGAATATAAATAGTGGACAGCTACAAATTCCTGATTATATTGTTTTTAGAGTACAGTCCCTGAATTTGTTGACTTATTCAAAAGCGTCCCTTCTTGACGTATGGTGTGTATTGTGTTTCAACAATTTATATTGATTATTGAAGGTTTCACTCTTCTATTATAGTAAAATTAGATTACTCATTTTAAATATTTTCGAAATTTTCAAAAAACTACCATGAAATTTCTTCTTGTAGCTTATATTCATTCCTTGTAGTTTAAAAATATTGTACGAATCTCCTTTCTTTTGGTATAACAAAACTACTTTCGTAACTCAAATGTCTCAAATTGAATAAGTTTGCCAGACAAATTTTAGTTTTATTATTTTATTTTGTTTTATAAAACTAGCTCATTTCGTTTTATTTTTTATCATTAAATGCATTCATAAAATATGTTCGTATCACTCGACTTCTTAATATCCGTGCATAAACAATAATGAAAAAGACGAGAATTGAGGATATTTCGCTACTTTCTTTTAAGCTTATCTTTCTTATTTAATTCAAACATTTTTTGTGTTATTAGCGTTTTTATTTAAGTTATTATATTTTTAAGAGACAAAATTCATTTGAAGAAATTGAATGAAAGATTATAGGATTAGATTTCTTTCAATTGAGATTGTTCATTTCTTGGCTTAATTGGAATATATTTAATTTTTTGCTTTGTGATGTTAAGTGGGAGTTGTTGTAGTGCTTGTCTTCATAAATACAAGAAATGGTCCTATCAATATCATAAAACTGCAAGAGCTTGTGATCAAGGGAATATGTAGCTCTGGCTTTAACTCTCTGTGTGTTGCAATTCCAAATCTGTGCTCGTCCCCACCAAATTCAGGACATTTATAAACGCTATGAGTTTTGGGTTAAATATATGTGTGAGCCTCTATTAATTGATACTTTTAAAACCTTCTTTTGAGATGTTCTGTACAAGAGCTGCCAACCAGTAAAACTCTATGGACATATTCACATGTCCAGGGTTTAGAGATTAGATTAGTTACAAGTAGGGGCGTACAAACCGAACCGAAAAACCGCACCAAATCGAAAAGTCAAACTAAATCGATTAAAAAATCTGACGTGGTTTGGTTTGATATTATTTGGTTTGGTATTGACTAAAAAAATCCGAATCAACACGACATATAAATATATAATTTTTATATATACTTTTACGATTTTATATAGAATTTTCTTTAAAAAAATATCTAGAAATATTTGGGATTCTCTTGCGGAATATAAATTTTAATAGAATATGAGTTACTGAAATGCGTCTATCTCTTTGTTCTTTCATATTCTTATCATATGTTAAGATCTATTAAATTCTTATATCTTTTTCGAATGTGAAGTGGTTATTAATATTTAGGTATCATATTAATTTTTTATGTTTAATTACTAAATTCGATTAACCTGAATGTGTATATCAACGAAAAATTTTGTCGAACGACTAAAAAAATAACAATTATGTGTTACTAATAGAATTATCCCATAAGAATATTTTAATCGATAATATGTTTGTCAATTTTTTTATATTTTTAGTAAATATATATTTAATTATCAAATATTTAACAAAGTAAGATTGAAATAATATGTAAGTAACAAAAAACCCGAAAACCCGACAAAACCGAACCAATCCAAAGCGATATAATGGGTTTGGTTTTCATAAAACCCGAACCAACCCGGTCCATGTACAACCCTAGTTACAAGTCTAATCATGCTTACCACCAACTAGAATAGCTGGTCCTGAATATCGCAAATAAAGAGTGACAGAAGCTTTAAAACATGGATACTAGTCTTTAATGTGAGATAGAAACCTCTTCTAACTTCAAACCAATTGCTATATGTATAAGTGAAGCATATAATAAGTAGAAAGCAAACCATCATAAATCAAATAGAATCCAAGATTGAGTCAACATCTGGTGTTATAATGATACGCTTAGTAAGCTCCCCAATGTTAGAACAATGCTTCTCTTCTGTATTAACAGCGACAACATCCTGGGCAAACGCACAATCCATACCTGGAGAAACCTGCAGTGCATTGAATATATAAGCTTTATATGGTGAATACAATTCTCTAGTTAAATGATTTTTAAGGCATATGCTAGTTTAGCTAAGTTGCTCTTTTCAAAGATACAAAATGGAATTCATATGAAACAAGTTGTAGTTATAATTGTAATGAAGCAAACTTACATTATAAAGTGTTTCACCAAGCTTCAATTTAACCGCGCCACTCTTGTACACTAACATTTTACCCATGAAGCCCCTAGGTAATTCATTCATACTATAGGCCTTCGCCTTTGACGGCCTTGAGCTAATCGCCTCACTGCCTTCTGTTTTAACCGATTGCTTCAACATCGGCATGGCCGTTGGTAATTGAATGAAGAACATCTTTTCCTCCACATTCTCCTCCTAACAATTATTGATGTAAGTATTCATGGCAATTACTTAATAATGAGTCTGAAGCCAAACCAGTTTACTAACCACTAGACCAAGCTCCATGGCTGGTTTTATGGAATTTTCATCGTAACTCAAGATTTGCGAGGCTTCCCTAAATTCTTGCTCGTCAAGAAGTTCTGCAACATAAGATCAACACCTTGATTAGGAATAATGGTGAAAGGTGCGTATGAACGGTAAATCATCATATTAGAGAATCTGAAATTAGCAAATCACAACCCAAATTGAAAGAGCTCGGCTGCTTGATTAAGTTTTTCATGCCTCAATATATGGTGTGTTCTTTGTCTTTTCCAAAAAGATAGCAATTTGGTTTTCATAGCATTGGCTGAACTTTACCTGGATTTCCTGAGTAGGGCCTCCTCAACGGGAGAGTAGTAGGATAGTTGGTATAATAATCCTGAGATACAAAATAGGAAAGAAAACATCAGGCACAAAACGTTTGCAGCGGAAAAGACTGAATACAAAGTGCATTAATCCTTAAAACCAACCCATGGCTCGGTGTATTCTTTCTGCACTTGCTGCACGCCCGTACCACCTGCAAAACAAAGATGACGTTAAATAAGCTGTAGATATCCATATAGCAGAAAGTAAAATGGTTAGAGAAAACACTTGCCGTTGGACATTGAACTGTCAACCTTTTTATGACCCTTGAGAGGGCCATACGATTTCAGTGCAGATGATGAACCTCCATAACCAAAAGCAACTTGAGTAGGTCCTACAGAAATTCAAGGAAGAAATTCTAAGAAAATCAAGATATGTAGGTCCTACATATCTTTGAAGTAAACATGTGACAGTTTCCTAAAACAACATTAAGAACTAGAAAGGTAAAATAATTGATCAACATACATGGAGGGTGGAAAAGGTATTGATTGTAGGAATTGTCTATTTCCAATGTTAGAAGCTGTAAGAGTTAAAATGCTGGAGATGGGCTGAAGGCAAAACTATATTGTATATCTTCTTTGTTTTACAGTATAATAGACATGTTAACAGCCCCAAGAGAGGCAGTTTAGCCCCAAGAGAGGCAGTTTCAAGAACCTAGGATCGGTTATCCAGGGAGATGGGGAGATCGACGAAAATGTCGCACACCGTATAAGGGTGGGGTGGATGAAATGGAGGTTAGCATCTGAAGTCCTGTGTGACAAGAAAGTGTCATTGTTGCTCAAATGTAAGTCTTATAGAGCGGTAGTTAGACCAGCCATGTTGTATGGGGCAGAGTGTTGGCCAAAGAAAAACTCACATATCTAGAAGATGAAAGTAGCAGAAATGAGAATGTTGGGATGGATGTGCGGGCACACTAGAATGGATAAGATTAGGAATGAAGTTATTCGTGAGAAGGTGGACGTGGCTCCTATGGATGACAAAATGCGGGAAGCAAGGCTCAGATGGTTCGGGCACGTGCAGAGGAGAAGCCCAGATGCCTTAATAAGGAGGTGTGAGCGGTTGGCTTTGACGGGTACGAGAAGAGGTAGAGGGCGGCCTAAGAAGTATTGAGGAGTGGTGATCAGGCAGGACATGGCGTGGCTTCAGATTCCCGAGGATATGGCTCTTGATAGGAAGGTGTAGAGATCGAGCATTAGGGTTGTAGGCTAGGAGGTAGTTGAGCAATTTCTACTTCATACTGGGTGTGAGGCTAGCCTGATAGGGTTTCATCTTAGATTGCTAGGGTCTTATTTACTTGTTACTGTTATTGCTTCTCATCTATTTTATGGTTCTAAACTCACTGTTATTATTTCTATCTTTTCTGATGATGGTACTGATGTATTTGTCTCTTTTCGTCTTCTTGAGTTGAGGGTCTTTCAGAAACAACCTATCTACTCTCTTGGAGTCAGGATAAGGTCTGCGTACTCACTACACTTCCCAAACCCCAGTTATGGGATTTCACTGGGTTGTTGTTGTTGTTGATGTAGATATGTTAACAGCATCGGGGAACTGTCAAATGAGCAAACTTCACCAGTAACAACACTTGCGCAAAATTCAGAAGGGGTTGAGCAGCTTTGAATAATTCTGGACTATTATTATTTTATGATTTTAATACTTTTAACTTTCAGCAAAATATCATCTTTGGAGAGGAGTCCAAACTCAATTCCTAAGATGAAATTTCTAGAGATACACACCAGATACCAAAATGAAGAGTAGCAATGTCCATCCGGATCCAAATATGGTATTTATATATATATATATCTATATATTTTCCATAGACTATAGACTCAACTTATTACAAATATCAACAGAATATTACCATCTAAAATTCAGGTGATTGGAGTCACACCATAAATGTCATACACACAATAAAGGGATATGATAAAGTTTATTTTTCTAAATAATGAACCAACTTCCTTCTTCGATCCACTCTTATTCACCCTTACTGATCATTGACATGTAAAAGTCGTTTTTTTTTTTCAAAAAGATCAAAAAATCATCAGGTAAAAAGATGTACCTTTCTTTTCAGTTTTAGGTTTAACTTTAGCAGAAACTTCCTACAATTAAAAGCAGAACACTTTTATGTTAGACTTAAAAAGACCACAAACCAAATCATTAAGCTATACTCTTTAAATAAATTAAAACCAGCAAAAGTATAAATACATTGAACCGCTGCATCAATTCCTCTGCTTTAGCAGCATCAACATCCTCTTCAATGTTTTCTCTGGAAGAAAAGGTAAAATTTTTAGCAAATCACAATCTCAGTAAAACTATATACTTCCAACAAATTACAGTTTTAGATTATTACGGTTTAGGCAGAACAGTCTTTTGTGCTCTACGAGGAGGACCTTTGGGTGCAAATCTCACCTACAGAAATTCATATCAACATTGCATCAGACAACACATAGAAGCATCAATCAGAGATTAAAACAACAGAACGTAATGGAAAGTAATTACCTTTCTTGGTGCTTTGGTTGTGTTGGAAGCCAAAGGATCTGAATCCATGAGATATCAATGCAATAAACTTCTGTCACAAAAGAATAAAATAAAGCAAAGATTTTAATTAACTCATGATGATCATACACGCTATCAAAACAATATTTTATATATATATATACACTCACTTTTATGTTCGCCAAAGAAAATCAATTATTGACCAATCAATGATAAATATTACCACACATTCAGCAACCATAAGAGAGCCCCATTATAATTAACACACCCTGATTCTTTATTTATTGCTTTAAAAAGAATTAATAACACTTATTAAGATCAATTGATTGAGTATGTTCGTTCTTGATTGTGGTAAATATCTCACCAGTAGGTGCAAGAATGGCACTTAATGGAGAGGAGGATTTTGTAGGCAGGAATTGGCACGGGGAAGAAGAGGGGTTGGAACTTAAAAGCGGCTGTGTAGGGTTTAAGAGAGGTTTCTAAAGTAAACGTATTCTCCTGTTAACTATTGTTTGGTCCTTGACATATGCGTAGTGCCCGCGCGGTAGTACTATTCTATGCACACTTCTCTCATTTAACCCAAAAAAAAAAAAAAAAAAAAAAAAAAAAAAAAAAAAAAAGATTTTTATTGTAATCTAAATTAAATTATAAATATTATGATGTACTTGTCTCTGTGTATGGTTTTGCACGTGTTTCCTATATCAATGAGTAATTTTATATGAAAATTACATATTATAGTATTTTTTTAATTATATTTGAGTTAAAAATAAAGTATATGCTTCTTAAATTGATGAATATTGATCATATATAACTAACTCAATCAAAAACAAAACAAAAAAATCATAAAAGTCATCAATCATTATTCAATATATTCACCTTATATTATGTTCTAATTTTATAAGATTATCGATTTAATTTCACAAGTTATCGTGCTTCTTTTTTAGTTTCAATAATGACACACAGCCCTTGAAGATTTAAGATTTAATATTGTTTATGAAACACAAAGGCTTTTATTACGATTTTTAAAGGTTTATCAAATAACATAAATTAAAACATCAAATCATATATCTTCCTTGTTTATCTCCCTTCAAAGGTTTCAATATTATTCATGTGGTGAGGTTTGACATAACTTTGCCGAAATGTGCGTAATTAAAGAAAATATTATTAATACATAAAAATTAATTGAATTTACTAAGTGTGTATAAACATATTAACTTGATATTTTTTATATATGAATCATTTTAAAAAGTCCTAAATATGTGGACTTCTTACATAATTAAATAAGAAAAGATTAATATGCAAAATCTTAAATATTATTAACATATTTACACTACATTTTGTTCGATATAAGAATTATTCTTAAAGGATAAAAAGTTGATTAACATTTTATGTAGTGGTTTCGTGCTTTTATAATATAAATTTAGACTTGTAAGAATTTAATAATTAAATATGGCATCAAATTCTTATTTTGGGTGCTTAATTGAACATGAATTGATTACCTTGTATGATTAAAATAAAAAAATTTAAAATACATATTTAATTATTCGGCGTGAAATATTTTTAGTTAGATGTTATTGTATTAAATAATTTTAATGTAATATGTGATTTTATATCCCCGTATTTTCATTTTTTAATTAGAAATCAATTGAGGTCACCATCATTCTCATCTTGATTTTTCAAGTATTGCACAAAGGATGTATTGTCAATTAATACAATTTATATAAGGTAAAATATTTATTGATTTTTAATTCCTATATATTAGGACTTCTTACCTATTTTAATAAGAAAAAATTTACTATGCAAAATTTTAATTGAAATCAAAGTATAAAATATTAGGAAACTAACTTAAAGTACAAATTTTTTCATTGTAAAAGCTATCTTTAAGGGCAAAAAAAAAAAAAAAAAGCAAACGATATTTTTTTATAGTAAATATACCACTAGGCAGAGTGCCTATTGGTTACTATATTTATAAATCAATCCAAAGTCGAATCTATTATTTACAACTTGTCCAAAGCTAAAAGGAGTAGCACTACAACTAACTACTCTGAGTATGATAACTATTACATGAAGTAAATGAACAAGCTTCTAAAGCATTGTGTTGTACGTATCCACAAGCCAAGGGAAAAATCTCACTGAAGCACCTCTAAAGCTCTCACCGGGCGCCAAATTTTGCATTCAGTAGCTCTCCAGAAATCCAAACAGCATGTATATGAGCAAATGTTGAACATAATCCTTGAAATCAAAGACCTAAGATAGCAGGATGAGCACCTCATCATAGCATATGAGCACACAGACCTAAATGTAAGCCTAAATACACAAGTTTCGACTTCTTCGTTTAGTTCCAAAGGCTGCCAGTGATAGCTTTGAATGAACTGATTGTCTGCTTTGTACACCATATGTGTACACTACCAGGACTTCTCAATGAGCCTATGATCATGCTAACCCCACTGGACAGTAATGTGTAAGCAAGACGTACTAAGATATCAACTATAGTATACATTGTGACAAACTTATACATTGGATCCCATATGAAAGCTGCTAGAATACCCTTTAATTGCTTGCTTTTCAAATACATTCCATACACTGTCATGTCATTTCCAGATTGAGTTTTGATCACTGGATAACAACATGTTAATGTACAGTCAAAGACAAGAGCAACAACAGGCAGAAATATCTGGAACTGCTTCATCAATCAGGTGTCCATCTCTTGGCAATCCTAACCTAGAGGCTAGGCACTTGAGCTTTGTCCAAATTCAACAGTCTTTTTCAGGTAGTAGGTAATCCTTTACTAAAGTGGTTTAACTCATAAAAGCACGCATACAAGGTGTTTGATGAATTGCTTAAAAGAATTTATATGTACTTAATTGGGGCGAGTAAATACCTATTAACTTAGAATTATTTTCTAGCTAAATTTAGATGATTATTTTGATATATGTGCATAAACTTTCAGATTTCTGTGTTTTTTCTATATGCCATTTTCATGTTGAAAATCCATGAAGAAGCAAGAATCTTTAGAAATAATTTTGAATGTTTATTTCACTCTTATGCCATACCTTACTTTTAAGGATTCCGGAATAAGTATGTTGAAAGATTTAGACTTGAAAAGTCACAAGAACAAGTTTTAGAAAGAAAAGATTTTGGTGAGTATCTTTTATTCTGAGAAGGGCTCATCATCCAGGCCGAGGGTCCTGACCAAGGCGTTGACTTCCTGAAACTATTTGTGCCAAAGTAAGGAGCACACGAGCCGAGGGCCTCGCTGCTGAGAATTTACTTAGCCATGCTAAGGTATGATACATGAGCTCTGAGAACCATGAAGCGAGTGGCACCTCGTGAATTGGGCATATTCGATCAGGTTGGGATCGAACCCGTGTCGATCACACGGTGACTAAGACATAAATAGGTCAGGATAGTTGGAACTCCCAAAGTGTAAAGTAAAATATTTTTTTTTAGAAAGAAAAAGAAAAGAATTTCTTTTAATATTCATAAACTGGTATTATGCAATTATTTTGGAATTGTTCTTATAAGGTTTATGTTTTACATGCATTTAGAATCTTTACTCGTAATGTATATATTATCAAAGTTTTGTCTCATGTCGTTGAGACTCACTGAGTACAATGGATTGTGAGCACGTGATTTTTCACCTACTAAATACTCTTACAAAATTTTGATAAATAAACTAATTTTATAAATTTTTTGTTGAATTTCAGTGTTTATTCATAATCCATCTTTTAAAAATTTATAAAATGATAGATAATAACAAAAATATTTTTCTTAAATTGCATAGTTAGGTTTTGGCTTAATTTAATACTTGGTTGCCTAATTCAATCATTTTTATTAGGAAAATTACAAAAAAAAAATTGCTTTCCAAATAATTAGGAATGTTATTTGATAGTTTCACTTTAATTAATTCATTAATTAAGCCATAATTAGATGAAACTAGGTTAAAACTAATTATGATTAATTAGAATTATTTAAATTAATTTAATTAGCTTAACTTAAGTGTTCCAAAGACCAAAAATCGGAGGTCAATGCACCCAAGCCAAAAATCCTTTCCCAATACCCAATTACACCTAGCCCAAAATGGCTGACCCGTCCAAACCCTCAGAGTTACCCGATGTACTATTTTCAGCCTTTTGGATTGGGAATATTCCAAAAGGGATCTCATTCCCAAATGTCCTATAAATAGACCCCCTCCCTTTAGTCTAAAGGAGAACTTTTTGGACAATATGAAAAGGAAAGACAATCTCTTAGCTGCTGGAAAAAAAAAGCTAAAAAACACAGAAGAATCAGAGTAGCTGCTGCTCACAAATGAAATTTCCAAAAAAATATTAGTAGAAAACAAAGAGAAATCTGATTTCTCTTTGAACAAAAGTTCATCAATATATTGTTTAATTCTCAGCTTCTTTTTCTTCTTTGGATTCTGATTTTGGGGGAGCTTTAAGTATTTACCTTCAAAACTTCTGGGTTAACTCCTACTGGACTGTTTGGTTATTTGGTTTGATGTTTGCTGCTGCTCGGGATTCTCTTCTTTTTTGTTGACTGCCATCTCTACTTGACCTTTATTTGGTCAAGTTTTTTGTTATTTTTCTCTTCAAAAGGTATGTAACAACTTACTTGTAATGAACTTTTCATATCTGAATTTCTATTCCCTATGGTTGTGCAAATCTGTAATTACAGTTAAAGTTTCTTTTATTCATGTTTGCATGACAAACTGAATTCCAAACTTTTCTTTGGTATCTGTTTAATACTGCTTGATTCTTGTTGATTATAGACTATGAATATATGGGTGTTGTGTTGCTAATAAGTTGAATGTTTGCTTGTTGTTTGCCTCTGTTTTCTATTGAGAAAATTTGCACTAGGGTAGATGAATCTGACCTTCTAATGGTCAGATTCACCCCACAATAGTGCACAAACAGTTACTTAATCATTAAATTACTATGTTAAAGAAGGGGGTACACATTGTATGGTTGAAAAGGCATTAGGGTAGGGAATCTGAACCCTAAATGGTCAGATTCACTCCCTAAAAGTGCCTAGAATAGTCAAATCCTGGTATGGATACTTGCTGAAGTTTGTAGTGTAGCATAAAGGTGAATGTTAAGAGTCTAATAGGTTGGCATCACTGGAGTTGAATCTGGCTTTCTCCATGGTCACGTTCCTTCTAGGAAGAATGCACAAAAATGTTTTTTTTAGTATTATGTAGCACAACATCATTAGAGTCAAATCTGACCCATTTAATGGTCAAATTTGTTCTACAGAATGCATGACATACTAGTTTTGTTTGGTTGTTTAGAAAAAATGCAAACAGAGGCTCAAGTGTATAGCCATAAAGGATTCAAGCCGGAATAACCAGTTAGAAATTGTATTTTCAGCTTTCTTTTTTTTAGGAAAAAATGTATTTTAATAGAAGATGTAATTCTGTTTCAGAAGAGTTGTAATTTATTCAAACTTACTTTTTTTTCAGAATTATTGAAATATAAGACTGGACACTATATTCATTGTATTTGCAGTCTTTCGTTTCCGTATGTATGTATCCATATAATTTCAGAAAAGTGGGTATAATTAGCTCCAGTTCTGTTTTGAGTAAAACTGGACTCGAATATGGCTATTCTGGACAGTTTAAAATAGGCCAAGCCATTGATAATGGCATGTTAGAGCTTGAAAAGGCCTGAATATAGTCCATTGGGCTTGAAAAATACGAAAAGCCCTTAACCTCAAGACTGTTTGTTTTCAAATTTAAATACGAGGTTTCATATGTTAACCGTTTGAATATTCAGATTTGATTGAACTTTAACAGTTTGAATGTTCAGATTTGATTGACAAATTCAATAGCATTTTTTCTAAACCTTTTCCTACAGTTTGTGTTCAAATCAGTCTGTCCAAAGTATCCCCCCGTAAATACCCGTTGAAATCCTGAAAAATAACTATTTTAGATCAAAAGAATTTCGAAGTACATACAAATATGATTTTGTCATTTAAAGCGTTTTTCATCAGATCCATTTTGTATTCTTCAGATTCCAGAATTCATAACAATAGGTAGGATTCAATATGTATGGATTGTGAATCAGATAGCATGAGTCTAGGATATTTGAAGTTGATAAAACTATTCAATCAATAATCCACGTGTTTATTCGACCTTTCGAATATGTGAATTGCAAACTAGTAATTTTTAAATCTTTCTTGGTTAATATGCTTTAATTAAATTACATAGTTTTACTCTTTCTTGCGAAATTAGCCACAATTAGGATTGGCCAAAGGGTTGAACGATAAACTGGGGCTAAACTGTAGCCATAGCCCAAGTATCTTGTCCTTTAAGCTAGTGAACTTAATTTTAGATAATCCCCTACATATCCTCCAGGTAGAAAAGTATTCCTTTAGTTTGAAATTTAGTAAGTAATCAAATATTATCTTAAATTACCATAATCTACACTCGGGAGTGGCAACTCATGCCCCCGACCCTCAACTCCAAACATTAATAAAAAAATGCACATAGTAATCACGGGTGCATTTCATGTGATGTGTTTGCCGTGTTTCAAAAAACAACAGATGCACGCCATCGTGACTTGTTCCAAGATAAATCCATAAACATCCTAATTGGTCTTAAAGCTAAACCGCCCCTTCAAATAGAAAACATAGAGAATAATTAAACATCGCCTCAAATAGGCATTCTAAAACCGTCACGACCATAGTTTTTGACTACGTAATCTACACTCGGGTGTGACAACTCATGTCCCCGTCTTCAACTTCAAATTATAATAAAAATCACATGTTGTAATTGTGGGTGCATTTCATGTAGCGTAGTTATAATGTGTCCAAAAATCAAGCAAGTGCATGCCATCGTGACTTGTTTCAAGATAAATCCATAAATATTAAAGCGGTCTAAAATTAAAAAGGCTAAATGCACAATAGGCTAAAATATGTAAATAATCAAATAATTTAGGCTAAATATTAATAGTTAAGCGACCGTACTAGAACCACAGAACTCGGGAATGCCTAACACCTTCTTCCGGGTTAACAGAATTCCTTACTCAGATTTCTGATCGCAGACAAATTAAAACAGAGTCAAAATTTCCTCGGTTTGGGATTTTAAAATAAAACGGTGTCCCGGAGCATCGTCAAAAATCCGGGTGGCGACTCTGAAAACTAAAATAAATCCCAAATCCGAATAATGCCACTTTAATTGGAAAAACTCCCTTATTACCCTTCATTAATCCGGGGGTAGTGAAAAAAGGAGGTATGACAGCTCTGGCGACTCCGCTGGGGATCGAACCCAGAATCTCTGGTTCAGGGTTCAAGAATTCGAGCTTAGAATAAACTGTTTTATTTGGATTTATTATCTGATTTTTACATGTTTAAACCTAACGTGCTAAATGTCGCTTTTTACCGCTTTGATATTATCTAAACTGTTACGAAAACCTCTTCTCTCTGAGTCTTCTAAATCATCTGGGAAGTGTGCACTTCGTGTGACTTCTTTTCTGTTAGAGTCATATCCAAATTTTAGAACGAGGTACGGACAAGTTGCAAAGCCGGTGAAGCTTATGTATTCCCGGTACGCTGCCCCGAACTCGGCTCGAGCTGTCCGCTCGGGTAAGCCTGGTCTAGAACAAAACCCCAAGATTTAAAATTAGAATAACATAGCCTCATATCGGATCCCTAGTAGGAGCGCTTATTTGCATCATGTGCATTTGACTTAGGAGACTCAACACAGGGGTTGGGTCCGTCTAGGACAGGTGTACCCGAAATAAAAGACTATCCTGATGCATCTTACCTGCTACATATGCATTTATTTATTTCGGCTTGTGTGTTGACCGGCTAAAAATAAAAACAAACAGAAAACCAAGAGTGAGGTAGAAAAGAAAATTCACCTTATTTTGGAAATCCCTATATTTGAAATATCTCGAAACTCTGCCAAAATTTCTGAAAATGAAGAAGGAAAATAATATTCCAAAACAAAGTGAGTAGATGTATATTTTTAATCAGTCAATTTTCGAACTACGCCTTGTTTGATTCTCACCGGTGTGGGATACATAGCCAATCCTCATCGCGTCCAACCTTATTTTCTTCAAAAGACATGGTCCTAAATAAATTAGGTGACGCCATTCTTGCATAAATAGCCAAGTTTGCCAAACGGGGCGCCGGAAGGCTATTTTTGCAAATATAGCCACCTACGGTCTTTTCCAAATTTTGACCCAATTAGCGAGCACAGCCTTAAAACTTCCAACCTGAAGTATTGAAGTGTCGTATTCGCAAAGATGGTCCATTTTCTTTATTACAGAACTTTTGCAAAAAAAAAAAACACTTTTTCGCGTTCGGTCAAAATTTTGTGGTTTTTAATCAGAACAAATGTGCAGGATGAATACAGTTGAAAACATTCCCTTTGGGTCCGTCAAGGAAATCCCCTTGGGACTCCATATGTGGTGGAGCGACTTGTGGGAAGTTAGTAGAAAGACTGCTGTAAAAGCTTTAGGCGGACTTACTGGTCTTCTAAAAATCAAGCCAAGGTTGGACATCGTCGAAGCTCTAGTATCGTTTTGGGATCCCGCCCACAACGTGTTCCACTTTTCAGACTTTGAGTTGACACCCACGCTAGAGGAAATAGCGGGGTATGCTGATCCCAATGACAATCTTAGAAGTCGGTATCCGGTGGCACCCATGGCGGTAACTCCACATAAGTTCTTGGATCTTTTGAACATTAGTCGGGACGTCCTGGACCCACACCTATCTGAAGGGTTTTGCACTTTCTATTTTCTATACAAACGTTATGGAGATCCTCGGGGCTATGAAGCTGACAACACTGGTCTAACTCACAAAGACCAGGCTAAATGGGAAGCCCGCCGGGGGCTAGCTTTCGTGGTAGCATTCCTGGACACCTTAATCTGCCCAAGAAGTGACAGACTCATAGATATTGGACTGGTAGGGATGGCGTATTTCATGATAAAAAAGTCCAATGTCATCCTTATACCATTGGTTTTAGCTGAGATTTACCGCGCCTTGACGATTTTCCAGTCTGGAGGTAAATTCTTTGAAGGATGCAATGTGCTCCTACAAATTTGGATGATCGAGCACCTCTGTCACCGCCCAGGCTACATAAACTACGACTTAACCGATTTGAATTGTATCGAAGAACATGGTACTTGGGTAGAGGGCCACAAATTTCCTGAGGGCACAGAGGCCTGGCACTCACATTTGAGTTCATTCACTGCCGATCGAATCGAGTGGACATTCGGGTGGCTCTCTGTCGGCGAGGTTATCAATATGTCTGCTGAGGTGTGCTATCTTTTGTTAATGGGTCTGCGAAGCATTCAGCCATATGCTCCGTACCGAGTCTTACAGAAATTGGGAAGACAACAGGGTGTTCCACATGATGAGGACTTAAGCCAACAAGCCATTGAGTTATGTACGAGAGCTACATTTCCTGAAGGCAGGGTCTGTCAAATCTGGAACAAGTGCAGAGTTTTAGAACCTCAGACTCGGGTAAGAAATTTATCCAAGGGGGAAGTGGATCCCGCCTACACTTCTTGGTATGGCAAAAGAGGCAGAGAGCATAAAGAACCAGAGCGACCTGCGAAAAGACCTCACGTGCAACATTTTACTAAGCAGACACAAGAACACTAGGTCTAGTTAGAGAAGGAAAACAACTACCGGGCTATAATAAGTAAACTGGAGGCCTAGATCAGGGAGCTCAAATTTGAAAACACTCTACAAACTGCTACAACAGAAGGGGAAAGAAACAGGTTGAACAAAGAAAATGAGGCCCTCCGGGCTCAGATCCAGAAAATGAGGATAGCCATTGAAAACCCTGAGAGAAGCAGAGCTGATGAAAGACTCGTCACCAGCCTCAGGAAAAAGTTTTGTAGCTATGGTGATGACCTGGACAAAGCCGAAGAAGATTTGACCCAAGTTCAAGAAAAATTGGCAAAGTATGCAGAAGAAAGAGCAGAATTCGTGCAAAAAATGAAGAGAAAGCGTGACCAAGAAGTTATGGGCTTAAAAGAAAGGATGGCCACCTTTGAAAACGAAATGGCCAAGCAAGCGAAAAGATTTAAAGCAGAAAGGAACAGTGCTACACCATGATAGCTTAGTTGGAAGACGAATTGCAGCAATGGCAAGAGCAGAGTCACGAAGACGCCCAGGTTTTAGAGGCAAGATCCCAACAGATCGGGTGTCTACTTCAGGAAAAAGGTATCATCAGGCAAAGAGTCCGGGATATAGCCGATTACATTGTCACCAAATGCCAGGAATGTGAAGATATGACTCGGACCACCTTCTTCTCAGCAGTAATGATCTTCGTCCACAAGATAATGGATGACCTATGCCGCCTCCAGCAAGATATGGTACGCAGGCCTGTGGCATGGCCGAATGATGCCCCGCTGGTCCCTGGAGCATTGGAAGCACTGATGTATTCTTGATGTTTTCTCGAGTCTGTATTGTCCTGTCTAAGTCCACTGTAGCTTTTACATTTCAAAGAAAAGTATGTGTTGAGTCTGTTTTGTAATTTTAAATTTCCAAAAGTGGGCTAAAATGTTTTTTAATCGGAAGTATTTTTTTTTCTAATGAATGAAAGTTTTAGAAAAATGTTTATTTCCCTCAGATTTATCCTTTGAACTACGTGATGATCTGATTCACGTGGCGCCATGATACGTAGGCAATCCACATAGGATTCAATCATAACCTTAAGAAAGGAAACTGAGTAAGGAATAAAAGAGCGGAAAATAATAGCAAAAAGAAGGACAAGAGTGATAAAAAAGGGAAAAGTTCAAAACCGAGAAATAAAGCCGAAATGAAATACACAACTGTTGCAAAACATATAGAAAGTATTTAATTGCCTAGGTGCATTGCATAACCCAAACGTGCGATTCCGTATGAGATAAATGCTTCAACCTAATGTTTTGTTGTTTCAATCTCTAAAGGTGTTTTTAGGTGGTTGGTTTTGCGGTAACCTGGCTTCCCATCCTTAATTCACTAGATCAAAAGGGAGCATAGAAATGACATCCGAAAGTCACTTATCAATCGTCAACTCTTCCGTGGAAGACCTGAATCCAGCCATCCCAACATCTGAGTCAGAAACAGCTGAAGAGAACAGGACTCTGCGTTGCCGCATGCTGGAAATGTGGGACGCATGGTCCAATGGTAAGGAACTGCCCAGTACCATCCCGAGTTTCCCAGAGATAATTCCCAGGGCAGGCGGGACATCCAACATCCCCATAAGTTACCCAGCCACGCCATTTGGATATCCAACTATGTCGACTCACTTTGCCGGAAGGCCTTCTGAGGTTCGCCCCCAGGCCCTGTTTTCCGATGTGTCTTCCAACATCTTCACCGCACCACCACTATCTGCCACGGCTCCACCGACTATCTCTGGGAAAATCTTCAAGCCACCAACATTCACATTCCAAACACCGTCTGTCCATCTGGACACCACTCATGTTACTCCCAATGCATACCCCCAACAACCTCAGTTTGAGGTCACTTTAGGACAAGATAAGAAAAACCCCGAGCACGAAGAAATGGCTCGGAAAATGAAGAGTATTGAGCATAGCCTCAAGCATATACAGGGGCTGAGCGGGAAAAAAAGCATCTCCTATGCAGATTTGTGCATGTTCCCATACATCCACTTGCCTCTCGGGTTTAAAACCCCCAAGTTCAAAAAATATGACGGACATGGGGACCCCATAGCTCATCTGAAAAGGTATTGCAACCAGCTCCGGGAAGCAGGTGGGAAAAGGGAACTTCTCATGGCATATTTCGGAGAAAGCTTGCCAGGGATTGCATCAGAATGGTACATGGACCAGGATATATCCCGCTGGCACATATGGGATGACCTGGCACGAGACTTTGTTCGTCAATTCCAATACAACGTGGATATCGCTCCAGATAGAAACTCTCTATCCAATCTTAAAAATAAATCCTTAGAAAGTTTTAGAGAATACTCAATTAAGTGGCATGAGCAGGCTTCCAGGGTCAAACCTCCGATGAATGAGGTCGAAATGGTCAGTGTTTTTCTACAAGCACAGGAAGATGACTACTTCCAAAATATGATGTCCGCCATGGGAAAACCATTTGCGGAAGCAATCAAAATTGGAGAAATGGTTGAGAATGGTCTAAGAAACGGTCATATCCTGAGCCAATATGCCATAAGGGCAACCTCTTAAGCCATCAAAAGCGGATCCGGAACTGCAGCCAACAGAAAGAATAAAGAAGAAGGGGCCATGATGGCTTCCGATGTCAGGAATTCTCGGCAATACCCGCGTCCATTTCCCAAAACTTCCCAACATTACTATCCTCACCAAGACGCATCTTATGCTACGTCCCCTTTTCCCTATGCGGTGACGAATGCTCAGCCGCATCCCAGGCCGCAACAATAATACAACTAGAACAAAGCTCCGCCCCCGAGAAATAATCATCTTGCCCCAGTTCCATATAGTCCACGCCCTCCCCAAAATAACTATTCGTACAATACCTACCCCAGTGAACCACCGAGGAAACTTAACTTCACTCCTATCGTTAAGCCGTATTCAAGCCTCTTCCCAAAGTTAGTCCAGATGGGGCTTCTGCAGCTCGTACCTCCGACCAGGCAAAACCCAACATCAGCATTATACAAGCTGGGAACCAATTGTGCCTACCATTCCGGAGCAGAAAGGCATGGCACGGAGGAGTGTTGGACCCTCAAAAGAGCCGTGGAAAACCTTATAGAACAAAAGAAAGTGGTGTTAAGGGACGAAGAAGCTCCCAATGTGACGAACAATCCATTGCCCACTCACAATAATGGGCCCGTCATTGGCATGATTTGCGAAGACCAGGATTTTGATCCAGCTTTAAAAGCTATCATCGCCATCGCAGATGTGGAGAAAAATCCCAAGGCGGCACCCAAACCATTCAAGGAAATGAAGAAGAGTAACCCTATCCCCCAGGCCACAGGGAAGGCTGAAGCCAAGACAAATATGGGACCCTCTAAAGACGATGTTCTTTACGTCCCCAAGGAACCCAGGAAATAACAAAGTGTGTTAAGTCCTCCCAGAAGGTTACAATTCAACAAAGCAACGATGAACGACCCAAAAATGTACGTACCAAAGGGGACGTATGTGGCGCGGGGGCAAATAATTTCACCAAGGCTGAATGAGCCCGTGGTTATTAGTCGTGCGTCGCAAACTCCTATAAAGAATACTACTGCCGCCCCCTGGAATTACAACAAGACGGTGGTGACGTAAGGAAAAGAAATTACTAGGGAAACGAGTGAGATAAACTCATCAGAGAAATACCTCAACTTGGAAGAACCGAATAAAAGCAAGCAGAAACGCTTTCCGCCTAAGAAGCCGATCAACGCCGGGGAGGCAGAAGAATTTTTCAAAAATATGAAAACCTCTTAATACACCGTAATTGAGCAGCTCAGAAATTCCCCCACTCAGGTCTCACTTCTATCCTTGCTGATAAGTTCAAACGAGCATCAGAAAATCCTGATCAAAACACTTAATGAAGCATATGTTCCGGCCGAGACCACATTTGAGCAAATGGAAAGAATGGCGGAATGATTTTTCGAAGTCAACCGGATCTCATTTAGCAAAAATGACTTGCCCCCAGAAGGGGCTACCCACAACAAAGCTCTCCACCTAACTGTTAAATGTGAAGGGTACTATGTGAAAAGAGTTATGATGGACGGCAGGTCTGGGGTTGATATTTTCCCTCTCTCGACCCTACAATGAATGGAGATTGGGACTGAGAGAATTAGGCCAAAAAATGTGTGCGTCTGCACATTCGATGGCATCAAGAGAGACACAATCGGGGAGATTGATTTGGTCGTGACAATCGGCCCTGTAGATTTTGAAGTGACATTCTAGGTCATGGATATGGATACTTCCTACAATTATCTCCTAGAAAGGCCTTGGATCCATGCAGCAGGGGCAGTGCCATCTACTCTCCACAAGATGGTTAAGTTCGAGTATGAAGACCAGTAAATTGTGGTCCATGGAGAGGACGAGCAATCTATTTACAGGGATCCATCAGTCCCATGCCTGGAAGCAAGAGAAGGCAGTGAGCACATAGTCTACCAGGCTTTCGAGATTGTGGTTGGGGACCAATATGAGGAAGGAACCCCGTGCCCTCAACCCTTCCTATCAAACACATCAATTATGGTCACTAGCGACATGATTAAACATGGGTACACACCTGGAAAAAGGCTCGGGTTGTCCTTGCAAGGCATTAAAGAACCTATCACCTTGCCTACTAGTAAGAAGTTCTTTGGCATAGGGTTCAAGCTACTCCCAACGATGAAAAATAGGCTGACCAACGTAAGAAAGATGGTTGGGTATTGCCTCAGCCGATCCCACACATCACCGAATCATTCGTCAAGCCAAAATACGTAGAAAAAGAGGAGGAGGCTTTCACGGGCGAAGAAATTGAAGAAATCTGCGGAGCAATGAGACAGATGTTGTATGAGGCTCATATGGTCCAACCAGGAGAAGGATCCAGCACTACTGAAGTGCAATATATGGGGCCTGACGCCAAGATGCAAAACTGGAAGGCTACTCCATTCCCCATCAGACGGGAGTCCCGGTAGTTCAGCTTTTGCCATCTTTTCTGCACTATGAGTTATTTCAGGGTGTAACTCAAGTGTTTTTAGTTTATTGCATTTCAACTTCGATGTAAACCCTCCTATGTTCAAATTCAATGAAATGAAATCAAAATTTCATCGTCTATTATTCTTTCTGATTTTGTTTTCTTATTTTTCAGTCCTAATAATGCGGCCTTAAAAAATATGGCATGCTTACGGACTTCATGCTCTGATCTTAATATGTTGTCTAACCTCAAAACAATGAATCAAGAATCGGAATATGATGAAGAAGAGGATTTTAGGGAAATAAATCGAGAATTGGAACAATTCGAGAATAAGCCTAAGCCGAACTTAAACGAAATAGAACCCGTTAACTTGGGTAATGCAGGGGAGGTTCGAGAAACCATGATAAGCGTCCACACGGATGAAAGAACTAGGGACGGCTTGATTCAACTCCTATTTGAATTAAAAAAACGTGTTTGCTTGGTCCTATGACGACATGCCCGGACTAAGTGTGGACTTGGTGGTACACAAATTGCCGACTTACCCCGGTTATCCGCCTGTCCAACAAAAGCAAAGGAAATTTAAAACAGACAGGAGTGAAAAAATCAAAGAAGAGGTCACTAAACAACTAAAAGCTGGAGTAATCTGAGTGGTCCAATACACCACCTGGCTGACCAATGTGGTTCCGGTATCTAAGAAGGACGGAAAGGTCTGAGTATGTGTCGACTACCGAGATTTGAATAAATCGAGCCCCAAGGATAACTTTCAACTGCCGAACATACATATCCTAGTTGATAATTTTGCCAAACATGAGGTATAGTCTTTCGTCGATTGCTATGCTGGATATCACCAGGTGTTGATGGATGAAGAGGATGTAGAAAAGACAGCCTTCACTACACCCTGGGGAACCTACTGCTACCCCGTCATGCCATTTGGTTTGAAGAACGCTTGGGCAACTTATATGAGGGCCATGACCGCCATATTCCACGACATGATGCATCAGGAAATTGAGGTGTACGTGGATGATGTGATCATTAATCCAGGACGCAAGATGACCATGTGCAACATTTGAGAAAATTCTTCGAACGCCTGCGTAAACATGATCTGAAATTAAACCCAGCCAAGTGTGCCTTCGGAGTTCCATCCCGAAAATTACTGGGGTTTATAGTCAGTCGACGGGGCATCGAGCTGGACCCGACAATGATAAAATCTATCCGGGATCTCCCACCTCTAAGAACCAAGAAGGAGGTCATGAGTCTGCTGGGTAGGTTGAATTACATCAGCAGGTTCATCACTCAGTTGACATCCACATGTGAGCCTATATTCAAGCTGTTGAAGAAAGATGCAGCCATCAAATGGACAGACGAATGCCAGGACGCTTTCGACAAGATCAAAGAATAACTATCGAATCCGCCAATGCTAGTCCCACCAGAACCAGGGAGACCTTTATTCTTATGCCTGACAGTGTTAGAAAATTCCTTTGGGTGTGTTCTCGGGCAACATGACGCAACCGGTAAGAAAAAGCAGGTTATATATTACTTGAGCAAGAAGTTCACAAGCTACGAAGCCAAGTATACTCTGTTGGAAAGAACTTGTTGCACTCTAACTTGGGTTGCTCAGAAGCTCCGACATTATTTGTTGGCTTATACCACCTACCTCATCACTAAGTTGGATCCTTTGAAGTACATATTCCAAAATCCAATGTCCACCGGGAGATTAGCAAAATGGTAAATCCTGCTCACAGAATTCGGCATTGTCTATGTCACTCGTATAACCATTAAAGCTCAAGCCTTGGCCGATCATCTAGCTGAGAATCCGGTTTATGATGAATACCAACCTTTGAGCACTTATTTTCCGGATGAGGAAGTCAATTCTGTCGAAGTAATCTCAGAAGGCACTGACACCTGGAAAATATTCTTCGACGGAGCAACCAATGAAAAAGGTATTGGGATAGGGGCAATCTTGATTTCACCCATAGGACAACACTATCCTGCCACGGCCCGCCTCCGTTTCTTCTGTACAAAAAATAATGCTGAATATGAAGCTTGTATAATGGGCATGAACATGGCCATTGACATGGATGTAGAAGAATTATTGATCATGGGGGATTCCGATCTGATCATCAAGCAGGCTCAGGGAGAGTGGGAAACTCGAGATGTTAAGATCCTTCCCTACAGACAACATGTGGACGATCTTAGCAAGCGATTTAAAGCTGTCGAGTTCGGATATATTCCTCGGTGCACAACAAGTTAGCCGATGCGCTGGCTACCCTAGCTGCAATGCTGCCATATCCAGGTCATGTTCACATCGACCCGTGGGAAATTCAAATCAAGGAAAGGCATGGTTATTGCAACACGGTCGAAGTAGAACCCGACGTCCGACCATGGTATCTTGATATCAAAAGATTCTTGAAGACAAAAGAATATCCAGAGCAGGCCAACGAAGACCAAAAGAGAACCATCCAAAGTCTCGCCAACAGTTTCTTCCTAAGTGGGGAAGTACTGTATAAAAGGACTCCCGATCTAAATCTATCAAGATGTGTAGACGCCAAAGAAGCCGAAAGGATTATGAGCGAGGTGCATTCAGGAGTTTGCGGTCCCCACATAAACAGGTACGTCCTTGCAAAGAAAATCTTGCGGGCTGGATATTATTGGATGACCATGGAGAAAGATTGTTTCGGTTTCGTCCGGAAATGCCATAAGTGTCAAATACATGTCGACTTAATCCATGAACTACCATCAGAACTGCATCCTATGTCAGAACCCTGGCCGTTTGTCGCCTGGGGAATGGATGTCATCGGGCCAATCAAGCCAAAGGCCTCAAACGGGCACAGATTCATCTTGGTTGCTATCGACTATTTCATAAAATGGGTCGAGGCAGTCACGTTCAAAGCTGTCACTAAGAAAGCAGTGGTGGATTTCGTGCATTCTAATATCATCTGTCGTTTTGGTATCCCAAAAACTATCATTACCGATAATGCCACGAATCTAAATAGTAACTTGATGAGGGGGGTATGTGAACAGTTCCAGATCATAGACCGCAACTCCACCCCTTACCGGCCCAAAGACAATGGCACCGTTGAAGCAGCGAACAAAAACATCAAGAAAATTCTCAGGAAAATGATTCAATCATCCCGGCAATGGCACGAGAAGCTGCCTTTTGCATTGTTGGGATATCGCATGACCGTACGCACGTCGGTTGGGGCTACTCCTTACGTATTAGTTTATGGCACGGAAGCCGTAATACCCGCAGAAGTTGAAATTCCTTCCCTTCGGATTATTGTCGAAGAAGAAATTGAGGATGATGAATGGGCCAAAACCCGGCTGGAACAATTAACTCTGATTGATGAGAAAAGGATGGCCGCAGTGTTCCACGGGTAGTTGTACCAACAAAGAATGGCCCGCGCTTACAACAAGAAAGTGCGACCTAGGAACTTCGAAGTAGGGCAACTTGTCTTAAGACGTATCCTCCCGTACCACGAAGAGGCGAAAGGAAAATTTGCCCCGAATTGGAAAGGTCCATACATCATAAGGAAATTGTTACCAAAAGGAGCGTTATACCTAGGGGACATCGAAGGAAATGACCCCGAAAATGTTTTCAATGCAGATGTAGTCAAAAGATACTATGTTTGATCCTCCATATAGTATTAAATATTCTCTGATCGAGGTGATGAAAGCTTTCATTCTCCCTACCCAAACACCATTAACCCGTTTGCAAACCCTTTGAGCCGGTTACCCTTCTTTGATTACCCTCTTTGGAACCCGAAAGTGTTATTGAAAAAAAAAGAAAAAAAAAAGAAAAAAGAAAAATTAATAGAAAAATCAAAACAAAAACAAAATGTTTCCCTGAACTACATCTGACTTGATTCCGAAAGGATACGTAGGCAGCCTTTCCCTGGGGTTCAGTCACACCAAAATAAAAATCCACATTCCCCCAAGAGTTTAAGCTGGGGCAAGTGGAAAACTCGACAATGATTCACCCGAAAAGTTCCAAAGTTGTAATTCGATACAAATTCTTTCTACCCCAAATCCTGTTCAAGTCCTTCCGATCGATCGGCAAAGAAAAGCTAGAATAGGAGGATACAATTATCTGGATCTGACACAAGAAATTAGAGAAATTAAAATAAGAGAGTCTTATCGGTGAAAACCCACACAGGCACCATGAGGCGATGACGAGTAGAGAAATTAAAAATGAGAGAGTCTTGTTAGTGAAAACTCGCAAAGAGCACTACAAGGCGATGGTGAGAAGAGAAATAAGAGAGGTTAGTTGGTGAAAACCCGCAAAGGGCGCCACTGATCGAAAAGGATAATGGGTCACTGACATGGACGCAGTCCGGGGCAAGGTTTCTCAATCTCAAGGTGATAGTTGTAAGGAATTTCTGAGAGTCAGACGGTTTACACAGATCAGGCTTCCAGTCCAAAAGGCATGTCCTGTTAATTGAAGTCCGCATGCACTCCAGATAAGTCCTTCCTTTCTTTCCCCGAAAGGGATACCTCTCGTTTAAACTCTTATCCACTTTATCATTTATTGTTTCTCAATCCCTTTCGGTCCAACTCTATTCCTGAAATAAGACAAAGAAAGTATGGAAAAACTAATTACAGGGTTCTCATTTGACGCGAGCCAACATGTAAAGGGCACCGAGCCTCGTCAGGGGCATCAAGTCGATCCCGGATGGCCGCAATGGTCGATGCTGTAAACACAACTCTTTAAAGGATAAGATCAAATCGAAATAACTATGGAGGCAATTGAAGTGAAAGGTTAATTCCCACGTGGTTAATCCTCTCGGCAAAGTCTGAAAAGCCAAAGGGCTCCCGTTGCGTTAAAATTAAAGACAGGGAAAAACCTGAAATGGAAGGTCGATAAGGGCAAAGTAAAATTGGAAAGGTTAAGTCTCCCGAGATTAACCAGTGCGGCAGAATTTGAGGGGCCAAAAATTCCCCTCGATACTCCAGAAATTCAAAAGAGAAGCAAGTGAAAGGCCTACAAAGGCAAAATAAAGCTGAAATGTTGGGTCCCACATGATCAGCCACCATGACGAAATCTGGAAAGCCAAGGTCCCCGGGTTTGGAAACGAAACTCAATCCCCAGTAAACAAGCAAACAGTTGAGATCTTCGTCAAGAAGGCTGAGATCGAGAAGGTTAAAATAATCAAGGCCGCAAAACCAACCACCGTTTCAAACTAACAAATTGTTCTTTGTTTGAAAATAGGAAACAGGTGCAAAAGCAACCATGAAAAAAGCAGGTGCAATCAAAAATAATTACGCAAGAGCTAGAAGGAGTTCTGCAACGTTGACTCCCAAGAAAGAGAAGTTTCCTCCAAAAAAAATAATCTTTTCCCGCATGCCTAAAATAATAAAAAAAAAAAGAAATATAAAAGAAAAAAAAAAGAGAAAAAAAAAGAAGAGGGAAGAATTGAAGTTGAAAATGACTCAAAGTAGTATGGGGCCTCCAATCCCCAACTACACCTTTTCCCGACATGGGTGTACACGCTCCCTAGTCGATGCCAATTAAGGGTATACATTCCCTAACTGATGCTTTGCTTTTCCAATTAAGGATATACACTCCCTAATTGATGTTTTTTTCCAGTTAAGGGTATACATTCCCTAACTGATGCTTTACTTTTCCAATTAAGGGTATACATTCCCTAGTTGATGTTTTGTTTTTCCAGTTAAGGGTATACATTCCCTAACTGATGTTTGCCTTTTCAATTAAGGGTATACATTCCCTAATTGATATTTTTCTTTTTTAATTAAGGGTATACATTTCCTAACTGATGCTTTGCTTTTCCAATTAAGGGTATACATTCCCTAGTTGATGTTTTGCTTTTCCAGTTAAGGCTATCTGATGTGTGACTAGAATTCATGGTTTAACACGTTATATGCCTTGCATTTGATGTGCGTTAATGATAAAAATACACTTTGTATGTGCATAATGGAGTCTATTTCATGTGTAGGTGAATTGGAGATGGAAGCCGATCTAAATGGATGCATAAACGTCGAAAATGCGCTCAAGAGGCGAAGAGGAATGCACGCTATAGCCGGGCGTTTGGGCTGTAAAGCCTGGCCACACCAGGCTTTAGCCGGACGTTTGAGCTATAAAGCCTGGCGAGCCAGGCGTTATCCAGGACTTAGAGACATAACGCCAGGCCTGTCCTGGCTTTATCCAGGCGTTTGGGCCATAAAGCCAGGTCCTTGGTCTGGTCCAATCCGAGTTTTGAAGATTTTAAGTGTTTCCCAGTTTGAATAGAAGTCTCCTACACGTTTAGGGTTTGTCCTAAATATATAAATAGACCCAAAAATACAACTTGGAGGAGGGATGCCATTAGAGACAAGAGACTCCTGTGGAATACTACTCAGAGAAGCAAAACATTGATTTTTACATCTTTCATTCATTACTTTGTAGTTTAATTATGCAAGTTATTTTGGAGTTGATTATTATGAGCATGATTAGCTAATTTCTTAATCTAGGGTTTTGGTGGAACCCGTTGGGGGATAAANTTGATTGATTGATTAATCTCTATTTGTTCAACTACATTCTTGTTGTAGTTGATTGAAGGGCCCTTAATTAGCTGTTCTTATTTATTATGTATCTACTTGAGAGAGAGTGCATATTTAGGTAGTTGTTTGATCAACATCACTCTCGGAGTATAGAAAAAAGTCTTAACCGAGGGTTTAGAAGTTAGATTAGAAATAACGATACTTCGGGTGCAATCTAAAGTGAACTTAATGCAATCTAGCTAGCGTAACTTGAGAGAGTGCGTCTAGTAAATTATCATAATTACTTGAGAGAGATTTATGGTAGATAGAGTGTTCATGATTGATAGAGACAACTAATCAAGCTATATGAAGTATCCGAGAAGTAAGTTCACCGATGGGGGAAACCATAACCTTAGACCTTTATTATAATTTTTTACACCTTATTGTAATTAATCTTTAGTTTTAATATTTTCATTCAGTTGTAGTAGTTTAAACGACACCAAGTGAGTTTTTAGTACTCTGACAACTTGCATGATACGTTAACTCCCTGTGGGATCGACTCTGGGCATAATACCCCGGATTATATTTGCA
>ML339563.1:0-16257 GCA_005239505.1 Nicotiana paniculata
ATAAAAATATTATAAAGAGATATTCAAAGCAATGCGTTATAATTTTATTATAGCATTAAAAAAACATGGCAATATCTTTCTTAGTCTTCCTCCCCTCTATGGAATGAGCACAACAAGGTGCTAATACTACATTGAGAAGAAAAAAAACTAATCAAGATGTGCCAAAATACAAGTTACATATTAAGTTACATAGTATTACTTACAAATTTCATAAATCCTTCAAGGTCCGGAGGAATTTTCGTTTGTGGTGGCGAAAAAAAAGCTTGGTCATCACCGCTTCCGGGCGAAGCAGCATCCTCCGCAAGTTCAGCTAACATTTCTTCGTAAGCTTCTTCTACCTCTGGTTGTGATTCAGCAAGTCCAAAATTTCTTCTTCCCGAACGGATCCAATCTCTGAAAAGTATTGATTTTTCCAAGCTCTCGCTCATAGATGCTCTATAATCACCGAGTTGAAGTCTTGCTTGACTGAAAGCGCTCTCCGATGCCACTGTTGAAGCTTGAATAGTTAAATTGTCTCGAGCCATCCTTGAAAGAATCGGAAAGTGTTTTTCTTTCCCTTTCCACCATTCCAAAATATTAAAGTAACCATCGGGATTCACTTCCTCAATTCCCTGTGACAAATAAACTTCAAGCTCATTTAGTTGTGAAAAATCACTAGTATTAGAACCTTGAGAACCCCTGAACCCCGCCCAAGCACTAAGTGCTCTTACTCCCGTAGTTCTTTTAGATGATTGAGAATCAAAAGAAGAAGAAGTTGGAACATTTGGTCTAGCATCATCTAATGGAACTTGATAAGAATTATAAATAGTTTGAGTATTTATTTTAATTGAGGCTATTATATCCAGAAGTTTAGACAACTACTCATCTTCAAGTGCTAATCCATTATAAACAGTTTCATATCAAAATTGAGGACCTCCTAATTTTATAGTAGGATTTAACAAGGCAACAACACCATAAATAGCGGGAATAGGGAAAAGATATTTTTTAAACTTTTTTCTCATAGAATCAATAGCAAGTTTATAAATTTTTCCACCATCTAAAAATTGATCAAACAAATTTGCAAGTTCTGCAATATAAACTAAACAGTTAGAAATAGTAGGATAATATTGCCCAGAAAATTCAGTACTAGCAATATGAAATTTTTCTAAAAAATCTACAAGTATTTTAACATTAGCCCAATCCGCATTTGGTGCTCATCATCATCACTTACATTAGAATTAAACGTTGATTTTATGGGTTTCTATATTCATATGTAACAACTAAAGTTTCATACATATAATTCTATCTAGTTGGACAAGGTTTAGGAACCTTTCTTTTTCTTAGGCCAAACCTTTATAAGTAGGATTAAAAACTTTTCTAATATAATGCACAAAGTGAGGGTTAGAAGGAAAACTCTAGGGTAAGCACATAACAGTAACCATTTTTGTCAATTCTTCCCGATCTTTTTTTTGGATCGTAATATAAAATACCACCGGTAACAGTGTTAATTTTTCGGTTGAAATTGATTTGACCCGGTACTAAGGTCAGTCTGACTAGGTACACTTGTCCCCTCGGCCAAAGCTTTCATACGAAGATATCTAACTTTATCTTGAGGGTGTACCAATATGTGTCTANACCTCCAACATGTTTAAAAGCTAACTTTTTGCCACAAGTTTTACACTTAGCCCTATTTTTTTTTCTCTTAGTTGAGTAAAAAATGACCAAACAACAGATGTTTCGCTCCGTTTAGAAGGTTGTCTAGAAAAAGTTGGGGCAGTAACATGAGGGTCAGATGGGGAATCATTTGAATTATTATTAGTGTTGATACCCAATTTTCCCTCAAAATATTTTTAAAATTTGCATATATACCGGCAAAATCACTTTTATAATAACTGGTATTTTTTCATAATCTTCCATATTTTTACTAATCTCTTTCCCATATTATTCAGTATTTTACACTCTATAATTATGCATAAATTGTATTATAAATAATTTTCAAAATATTTTCCAGCTCAATATACTATTTTTATCCTATTAGGATTTAATTATTTCATAAATTAGCCAACTTGGCATTGTTTAGCTATAATTACAGCAATTTTACAATTATAGCCTAATTATACGTTTTATACCATTTAAATTAATAATTAGTCATTTTATATTTTTAATATTAGCTAATTACCTTAATTTTATCTATTTAGCATTAATTTCATTTTTATAATTACTAGCTACTTTATTAATTATTTATCTATTTTTAAGGGGGTATTTAACTAATATCCATCTTTTAATTTCAAGTGTGGCCTAAATTAAACCAAATACCCAATTAAATTAGCCCAAACACCCCCCAGGCCCAATACCCAATCCACCAGACCCAACTCTTCCTAAATCCTGGTCGTTGATCAACGGCCCAGATCGATTATTACCATAATTAATCCTAATGACCTACCCCCCCGTCTCTCATTTTCACTCAGACGCTCATCTCTCTACTCTCTCTCTATATATCTCTATCCCCTTCTAGAGACTTCCAGTCTCTCCACCTCCGATGAGGTCCGTTTGTCTTCTCCGGCCGCCTCTTCGCTGGAGGCTATGGAGTCCTCACCATCCTTAGGCCTTCCATGGCCCCTTTACGCCGGTGTTTCCATCTCTAAGATCTTCAAGAGACCAGGTTTCACCTTTGGCCTATCTCAGGCCTTCATGGCTCGATCTCCAGTAAGATTTCCCTGCTTTCCGGCTAGATCCGGTGGTTTCTATACCAACTCTCTCTCTCTCTGGGTTCTCTCTTTGAAACCCTAACTTCTAAACTTCCGATTCTTTTAGATCTGTAACAGATCTATACGTATTATGAGGGTTTCCTATGTTTTCTTTAAATATTCTCCTATTTTTCGAACGATTCTTCGTTTTTTCCAAAACTAGGGTTTTAAAATTATTTTCAAAAATAGTTTTCCTTCGGGTCTCTTAGTATTATTTCATGATTCTATTGTGTTTAAGCATTGTTTGAGCTGATCCCTTCTTGTTTAATTCATTTTGATAAAAAGCCCCAAATTTCTTGGGTACAATGTGTGAGTCCAAGCTTTGTTTACAATAATGTTTTACCTATTCTATTGCGACTACTTTACTCTCGTGAAACACTATGTGATTTTTGCTCTATACTTGCAGTCAGTGCTTCTGATTCTTTGTCACTTCTGCCTAAGCCATGATCGTCTACTGATTCCTTTAATTATTTGCTATGTTCTGATGCGAATCCCTAATTTCGTGATTAGGGTTCCTAGTTTTTGTTTAACATGTGTTATTTGGTTCAAATTAATACTGTTTTATCATTTTGAATCTTTGAATAAGTGTGATTAGCGCTTTGTTGATTTTTACACCATATCCTTTACTGATTCTGATCATATCCTTAAATATGTGATATTTTCCTTTGAGTAATATTGGTTTCTTGACTGATTGTTTAGGATTTGAATCATCTCTTGCCTTATTTCCGCGAATAAACATGCTGTCAAATTGGATTTCCTTAATTAGGATATTCTGAATCTAGCTCTAATCATATGCTCTATACTTTTACTACTACTTATATGTTAAAGTCAGCTTTTCAATAATTTCTTTCCTTATTTTTTTGTTACTGTTTATTACCGTTTGGACATTGACTCGTTAATTGAAGGGAGTACTTGCCTTGATTATATGTTGATTGATTCTGAGTCCCCATAATTACTGCTGAAGTATTAGTTTACCTTATTTGACTACCTGTTTTCAAACTATAAATACTCTGGTCTTTCATTAGCATAACAGACGAACTCACTGGTTCAATAACTCTCTCCCACAACTAAAAATTTATGCTCTCTTCTCTGTGCTACTTGTCACTGTTCTAATTTAGCCGGCTACAAGCCAAGGCTAACTATTGTGCTCCTATCCTACTTTGTGTTTACTGTCTTCTTCACTTCACTGGTATGTTCTGATTTTAATCCCAGTTCCCAAACCAACATGTTTATTTTGCTGCTTCAATTCATTATGTTTCGTATATGCTTCTATATATTGTTTTGTTGTTGGACATGTAATTAAAATCTGGGGCTTCATCTAGCATGTTAAGTTATGCTTTACTTTCATAATCAGCATGTCTTTATGTATTTGAAACCTGTTTCGATGTGACTCTCATTATCCCTATGTCTGTACACTAGCTTTGGTTAGGGCATGCCTCTATTGGTATTACTTTAAGCTGTTTGATACTGTTATGTCTAGTCTAAACCCATACTATGAGGTATAGGAACTTCTGATTCTGCATCCATGTCTACTTCTGCCTGTTACATGTTCACTACTCTGTGCCTTGTATGTCCCCAATCCCTCTCTACCCTGTTTGTGGTTGCTGAACTTGTCTTAGTACGCTGCTCTGATCCTAAGATGTGGATGTGTTTATTCTGATTGCATTACTCTTTTCTGAAACTGTTTACTGAATAAAAGTCCTTTTTGCAAAACACTTTTTTAAAACCAGTCTTTCCTGTGTAAATTATTTACTCAAAGCTTTTCAAAACTATGTCAAGTACTCCCACTCTACTCCTAGACCTTTAAGTTCTGCCCCCTCAGTGTGAGCACTGCTTTGGGACCCTCGAGCTACCTCTGAACTCTTGACACACTGAGGCTGGCACTTCCACACTGCACCTGTTCAATTCTTGGTTACTAAGTCTAGGTGTAAGCACTGCCCGGGATCCTTGAGATCCTTAGGGAACTTTGATGCACCTAGACTCTGATTTGTCTATGGAACTGAGGCATATGAGGCCATTGGAGGCTTTTATTGGGAAATCTGGGCCTAATTGAAGGCTCCCTATGGAGTAGCTTCTTGATTTTTTATTTTCTATAATTTATTCGTTGTCCTGTAATAATTTGTAAACAACTCTTGGGGAATGGATAGTAAAAAGGGAAGGGGTAATTATGCAAGCTATAGATCTAAAAGAGTAGAAACCATGCTCTTAGGTTTACATTTCCTATGTGCGTAATAGAAAAAGTCATGTTTCGGGTTAACATGTGCAAAGCATATCATGCATTAGAAATCATGCTCTTTAGGATTTTTATAAACATTGTTTCAGCACTTTACTGCAATACTGTTACATCACTTAGGAAAATCCTGTTCAGTAATAACAATGGAAAAAATGCTATCGTGTGATTCTATCTATGCATTCTGGAAACGTAATCTGAATCTTGCCTTAAAATAACAGTGTTAACAAAAATGTGCCATCACGCTTACCATGTTACACATAGAAATCATGTTCTAGGTAATTTAATAAACCTGTCACTTTTGCATATCCTGAAAGCATGTCAAAACACTACAATGTTTTGTGCATTTAGAGACCTTGTTTATGCTTTTGATCCTGCACCATTCTGCATCTTCGTGCATTAGATATCATGTCCTTAGGATTGCATCTCATTCGTTTAAGCACACCTAGCCTAATTACTGATAAAAATAATTGCATTCAATTCTCTTAATCAACTAATAACAAGTCTGTATTCTGAACACGTAGGACAACATGTTCTAGGTAATACAATGTTGAACAACTCTCCTCTAAGTGATGATGGTAATTGGTACATACTATCTCACACCTAGACAAGACTTAGGTGATTAATTTGTCTAAGACTGAGAATCTGCCTTCCTGTATATGTTTCTCAATGCTTAAAAGGATTCAAACCAGTAGGTAAATTGTTTAGGATCCCTTTCTGAGTAATACAAATTGGTCTGCATATCTGTCTATATTCTGAACTCACTTAGGTACCATGTATTTGGATTCTGAATACTGCCCTTAACTGTGTTTGAGTCATGCTGTCTAACTGTATTACTTGTGGAGGTAAACTTGAGCCTTTATTTGCTTTTTCTCTGTTCCCATTAACTGCAGTCCTATATGCTTTTGTCTGTCGCCCTAAAGCTTTATCTTTTAAACCTGAGGATTTTCTTAGTACCTCCCTCTTAGGATAGTAGTCCTAACCTCCTCGGGGACTGATAGGAAGGGGCGGGTAACAGCACGCAATAGAGTTCGTGACCAACACGCGCTTTAATTACCTTCACGGGGTGGGAAAGGGTAGAATATGGATATGATGACCGGTGCGCTAATACCACGTGTAGCCCCTCTTTGAGGAGTGATTACCGGGTATTGTACTGATGTGATCCATATTATTATAAACCTAGGATACCCTTTACATGCTTAGATTGTAATCTTTTCAAAATATAACCTTCTGTACTTTTTTTTAAAACATCTGCATGCTTAAGACTTAATCCCCTCTTATTTGAGCCTTATTCGTTTGTTTGCTAAGTTGTACAACTTCACAAAAAACTATTTGGCCGGGAACCACACTTGTGGATCCTGAGGGGTGCCTAACACCTTCCCTTAGGATAATTTCAGGCCCTTACCCTATCTCTGGTTAACAACGTAGTTGTAAATGAACCCATTTGGTGTCCTAACGCACCTTTAAAAATCGTTAGGTGGCGACTCTAAAAAACACAAACCCCTTTCCCAAAAGGAAAGAGTTTTCCCAATCGAATGTCATAAACCCGATCCGCGAGGAAAGAGGGGGCGCGACAATTAGTTGGGTTAACTTCAGGAGCAGGACTAGTGGGTGTATCGTCATCCGGTTACGTTTCATTAAAATCTATTTCTTCATCATCATTTTCATCAATAGTTGAATTACCATATAGAGCATTCATATATTCATGGTTTAATTGTTCACCGGGTGCAATATTATGGCAAAATTGAATCTCAGTAAATTGTAATAAACTATTATCGCTATCAAGAACAGTAAGTGTAATACGGGTAACATGTTTGGGTCGGGCAGCCAGAGTAAGTGGAGGAGGAACAAATTGGCCACTAGATTCACCACTCTTGGACTTTCCCTTATTTTTACTAAGCATTTATTTTAAGGAATAAGTCATCTTAATTAATCAAACAATACAAAGTAAATAAAAAAAATAAATTATAATATTAAAACTTAAGAGTTGGAACGAGTTTACCGAATTGATGAACAACTTGTTGAAAATTAATTATCATTGAAAGACTTGAAGACTTGAAAACTTGAAGACTTCAATTCACCAACTTCAAAAATTTTCACAAATTGTAACTGTTACACCCCATAATTTTGTACATGAATGTAATGGAAGCTCGGAAAAAGAGATGTTACAACTCACATTTTTGTATGTTAAAGTTTCGCCGTAAGTTAATCGAAGTAAGTTCGGGAATGAGGTTATTTTGGAGATTATAAGCATTATGCTATTTCAACAAGTCAGGAGTAAATTCATGAAGGTGATAGGATAATCAAATCGAAGAAAATGAATTTCGTCGAAGTTTGACATTTTGGGATAAAATACGGTCCGAGCTAAAATATCCGATATTTATGGACTAGTACCATACAAGGTATCACATGACCATGATAGTACGGTGTATAAAGTATGTTAAAAGTGAGTAGTATTTTAAGTAATTTGAGATAATTCTTAGTTATGTGGATAATCGGGTAATTATTGATTTTAGTGGAAGATTAACTGTTAATTAAGGAATTAGTGATTAATAAATTAAGATTTGGATAAGCCTAAAAACATTTAACGTGGAAGCCAAGGACCTAGATAAACATGACTCTTAGATTCATATAATAAGGTGGCACTCTTAGAGGATTATGTTGCTGGGTCATATTTATCAAGTGGGGCCCACAAACATCAAAGATAACTATATCATTTAAGAAGCATATGCATATTTGCTAAGGTAATTGAAACTTCAAAGATAAGAGAATTTCATATCTTGATTACTAAGACATTTTCATAGGATGAAACCTCCAAAGTAATTCGTTTGAAACTTCATAATGCGATAAAGCGTAAGATTTGCGATTTTAAGGGAGCACAATATAATCTTTCTCAAGAATATCATACGAATTTTCCCCTACTTCGATTCGCCGTTACATGTTTTGTCGCAATCAACGTGTGTTAGAGGGATTGTCAAGAGAATCAACTCAGGTATATTAAGGCTATACCTTCTTTCCTTTTGGCATGATCTATATGAAACAAACGAAATGATCAAATTCACAACTTCCATAAATGACTCTATTCAAGAAGTGTTAGAGGTGCCTATGTTCTTGAATTCCCATATGTCTTATTATTCTATCGTCTGTTCATGGGTCTTAGAAAATACGTAAGTTGATAAAGTTTGTTTCATGAAATTAATCAAAGATATAATGGTCTTATGACGTACCGAGAGATTTTATTGTTATACTTCTCATGCATTGCATTCATTTATACATGTACATTGACCCATGACCAGACGACATTATATACACGTATGTATGTATGTGTGTATATATATATATATATATATATATATATATATATATATGTATGGATATGTATGGATGTGGGAAAGGTTACGCGTATATATGTATGGATATGGGAAAAGGTTACGACGTTATATACGCACAATCACCTGATCAACTAGTATACATTGATGATTTGCCCACAGTGGCCGAGATGATATGATGAGATGCCCTCAGAGGCTTGATGATGTTATGAACACATGTACCTATGCACGACATGGCATTCATACGCATATATATGACACTATAAGTATTTCATAATTTGCAGAGTTATTCTGACTTACAGGTTGAGTCATTTACTCTATATTTCTTCCATGTCTTTTATGTACATATTTATATGCCTTACATACTCGGTACATTATTTGTACTAACGTTCCTTTTGCCTGGGGACACCGTGTTTCATGCCCGTAGGTCCCGATAGACAGGATGAGAGTCCTCCAAGTAGGCTATCAGCTCGGTGGAAGGTGTTAGTGCGCTCCATTTGCTCCGGAGTTGCTTATTTGGTCAGTATGTTTAGGACATGTATTGATTAGTATAGGGGACATGTCCCGTCCTTTATGATATTTATGTACTCTTAGAGGCTTGTAGACATATGTCTTGTACATGAAAGATTGTATGAATTTGTCGGCCTATGTTCAGTGTACGAGTGAGATGTCGTGTACATGAAAGATTGTATGACTTTGTCGGCCTATGTTCATTGTACGAGTGATCATTTTTGTCTTATAGGCCAGTATGTCATATGAAAGTTTCTATTCCCTTATGCTTTACCTTTGTTCATATACCTATGATATAATGATACGAAAGATAAATTACGTTAGTACTCGGTTGAGTAAGGTATCGGGTGCCCGTCGCGGCCCATCGGTTTGGATCGTGACAAAAGTGGTATCAGAGCAGTTCCTAGGAAGTCTACAAGTCGTGTCTAGTAGAGTCTTGTTTATGGGTGTGTTGTGCACCACGCTTATAAACAGGAGGATACAGGGCCTTTAGGACTGTCACTCTTTCTTATTACTCTAAATCGTGTGGTAGAGCTCAGTTGTAAGAACTCAATTTCCTAAATTCTATCTTATTCGTAATACAACTATACCTACATTCAGAAAGACGGTTGGTAAAAGATATAGCTGTGGAAGTGTTGAGTCAGAGGAGCTCGATTTTGCATCATGCTTATGATGAGTAAATGTGAGGTCTTCGACGGATCATGCGTGAACTAAAAGGTGTAAGGTTCTTGAAAAGGAGCTTTAAGGCAAGAATACTTATCCATTTTTACGGTAGAAAGGAATAACAGAATCGGAAGGTAGACACAAGTTTCAGCAAGCAAAAGAAGCAAGGTGAAGAAGGGTACGAGGTACCCAATTAATGAAGGTTAACAGTATTTACAATTCAAGCAGAGAAATGTAAGTATTCTAAGTTACTTTCAACAATAACGGAGATAGATACACTTGATCACGCCCATTTCAGTTATGCCCTATAGGGGCTTGACATGTGTAGTTTAAGAGAATGACGGGATATTAGGATCCAATTGGGGTTAGATTAACCCAAAATAGTGAATGGATTGTTTGTGTTAGTTGACATTTCCGAAGGACATTGTAAATGTGCTAACAAAATCTCCCTATGAGACACCCAGATGGTGCACTCTAGAATAGTACATCAATATATGAATACTAGAAGGATCAATTTTTTTTTTACAAAGACAGGCACTGGAATCCTAGAAGGGATAAATATTACCTTAGTATGACTCTTGTCCCTAATAGAGCGAGATTCTTAGGCAACCCTAAGAGCCAGGGGAGCTAAAATAAAAAAAATATCTTGTTAAGCATTCCAAGACTTTGAATGCAAACTAAATCGAAAGCTAATGGAAGGCTGGAGGACCTGGCCCACTAAACTAAAGGATAGGTGTATGGAGGAGTAGAGTTAGTTAAAGCTGCACGGGACCTATTGCCTCCACATATCCTTAAGGTAGAGTAGAGCTTATTCATGAGGATGATTAGTAGTTCTCATAAGAAAAGAAATTACTTATGCAATTACCCTTTAAGAATCAATTACATCGAGCAATGTAATCGAACCAAGAAATTACATCGCACTTTTTCTAGGGGTAAAGACGATGCTGTCATTTGGGGATGTGCTGGGGGTAATAATTATTCTATATTGCTGGGGTAAATAGCCCTTTTTCCAACCCGAACTTGGTTTATCTGATGCTTGGATGAAGCTTACTTGCAAGCACATCATCTGTCTCTTAGTCCTCTTTGGACAACCTTTAATCAGAGAAAGAACGTATATTCTATCAACCTTAGAGAGAATCTCTATTCTACACGGAAAAAACGTATTCAACACAGACATGCTCAGGGAAAACATCATATACTTGGGATAAGTGAGCATAAGAGTTTGTAATGAATGCTTTTATTAGTACTTGAAATAAGCTTTATTCCTCCTGGCCAATTCACCACTTCTCACTTGCTTACTACTTACTCAAACAATACCGGCTTGAACAAGGAAAGCGGTTCCTTACCTTCTCTATTTCCTTCCCGTAATCGAACCCGGTAATAAGATTTGAACATGGATTCATTCCCATCGACTGGATCTTTCACAGAGACCAAGAACAAGGACCGAGAGTAATAGGGTTTCGGGATAAAAAATATATATACTTTTTGTTACACGCGTAAGAAGAACTCGTTGAAACCTCGCTACTGGATTGAGGAAGAGGCAAGAAAGTTGAGCTATACCTTCTTCCTTCCCTGTGGTTGACTGCTTTTTCTTCCTTTTTCCATACTTCAGGAGGAAGAGATCGTCGGGTTCAACTTCCATTGGTGATGGCGATTCCTTCTTGAAAAATAGTATATTCAGTTGAATCTTCATATTATAATAATAAGATCGAATCAATTCCTATTCGAAAAGAGGATTTCATCATACCTGGCTTTCCTAACCTTACAACTGGCACTGAGACTTTACTTTATCAAGCTGGAAATAGGGAACTCTAAGTGATAGACAAAAATATTAGCAGGGAAATAAGAAAATAGATAATGAAGCATTATGAGTAAGATGTGATATATGGATGACAACAGTAGAGTATTACCGAATCTATATTCAGGTGAAGGAAGAGACGAGAGATGACAGGCCTTAAGACAACAAAAGAGTATAGGCCATAAAGTCATATCCTCATTTCGGAAAATAAGTTCGTGACTCTAACGCGATTACCAAGAGGAAAAGTTAGACCCCAGAGTAATAAAAATCAGTATGGACTGGCGGACAAGATAAATTAAACATGAATTAGGGACTGAGTGATTTGATAATAGTTGGCATCATGAGAATTTCATATTTTGTTCCGGCGATAATAGAATGGACAACAGAAGTAGATTCATGAGAAATTCAGATAATGGTCATTCAGGAAAATGCTTCCTTAAAGCAAGCAATGTGAGCAAAGTTCATCTTAAGGGACGGTATGTGCCAGTTATACTAAGTGTCACCCTCGCGAGTAAGGAATTTTGTTGTCCTTGGTACTGAAGGATTACCGTAAGGCGAGTAAGGATCATCAGTGATGTGAAAATACGACAAAGATAAAGAGGTAACACATCTATAGGTAGATCGTCGTAGCTCTAAATCTCAGTACTCCCCTAAATGGGGGAATATGGAGTGATGTGGCATGAAGTCAGAATTAAGTGGTTCTAGTAACTATGGAATGGTAAAAGAAGAATGCGATAAAAAAATGAGAAAGGGATGAGATTGCACTTATTCAAATCCTACAGATATGCCACGATTCCAGAACATTATGCAAACATGAAGTCACGGAGAGAAAGTAAGGGTTCCTGCCCGAGATGTTATTAATAAATAAGGAGCCAGTGCGAGACGTAAGTTAAAAAAAAAGGAAATAACCCAAGAAAGACTACGCGGAATATTGAAATGAGAATGCGCCAACGAGTAGTTGGTAGTTGACAGGAAGAGCCTCATTATGGCTAGACAAGAGGATACAGACAAATCAACAGATCGTGCAAGATAAACATAGTGAACCCTAACATAGAAAATTCAGCCTCACAGATATAATATCGTGATCCTCGAGAAATATTCAGATAGGAGTTGGGTAGTTAAAAGGTACCGTATGAGTGTTACCGAAATAAAAGAGGGTGCCACTAGGAAGACTGCCATTTCAGTTCAGAAATGACCCTATGAGCACGTGAGTCTGGAGGTAAGTAACTAAGGATAATTATAGGCGAGGAAGAATATCACAAAGATTCTGTCGGGTAAACGATATAACAAGCTTGCAACTTTACAAAGACAAAAGGTCTTCCTAAGTACTACAACGAAAGACTAGCTGAGGAAATAAGGAAAAAGGATTCAACCTAAGCACAGTGACCTAAAGAGGAAATGGTCATGTAACAACAGTCTCATAACAACATTGTATGCACTCCATAAGAAAGTGACACCTACCATGGCTAATGAACGGGAAGTAAAATCAAAAGTAATATTTGAGATCATATGAGTTGCCCGAAAACTCCGGCATGTGTGGGAACTAAGCTAAGCGAAGTATGCACGCGACAAGGGGGAAGAAAGACCAGGAAAAGTAATAGCTTACGTTTAAATAAAGTTGAGAAGGAACGGAAAGAATTATTCGATCAATGATCCGGAGTTAGTTACGTTGTGAACAAACTTAAGATTTCGGAATATTATCCATGTAGTATATATGTTGACAATCATACAACCGTAGAAGACTCCGGTATAAGTTAAAAGAAAGAATTGAGTCCAGGCCGTAGACAAATGATTAAATTGCTAGAAGATTGTATCGTGGATATTCTGTAGAGCCCATGAAAGGCTAAAGTAATAGCTAATACCAGGAGCCACATATCGAAAGATAGTTTAAGCCTACATAAAGGTTTATCAGAGGGAAGATGAAACTAAAGTGTTACATTAACTAAGTAAATCAGGAGTTTGATTATTGGACCCAGAAAATTATAGAAAACGTGATTGAGAACATTGCAGAATCACTCTTAATATTAGAGGTACATTAGAGATAGTACAAAAACAATATTATATAACGGCTCTACGAGAAAGATAATTAGAAGAGTACCAGCCTCATAAGGAGTCAATATGAAGCTCCCACCAGATTGTGTATGCACCAGAGGTGCAAGTATTACTATAGAGCTTCAAGGTGTGGATGTAAATCATACATATGCTAAAGGTTGTGTTTAGTCCATACTTCAGATAGAAGGCTAGAAGCATTGGGATTCAGTATCCAGGAATAATAGTGGCGTCGTCAGTGTCATACCTTCCAGCCCATGCTTGATAGGTACTGAGAGGTCCAGTAAAGAGAGTGAAGAAGAACTAGAGACGATGTGATGTCTCGCTTGATGTTCCAGAATAACACAAGAAAATATATGGTGCAAGCAAGTTGAAAGAAGGTTGCAAGTGGCATAAAAAGATAAGTGTAGATCGCAAGCTAAATTATAGTAAAGCGACAAGATTTTATGATAGGAGTAAGGATGAGAAAGGGCGAGTGAGAAGGTGACAATAATGGATAAGTCCTCGGGATTAAGCCCCTGAAAACAAGAGGGCCAATGGTTTCTCTAAGTTATAGAAAGTTCAGTATAGCCTGAATGAACTCAAAGGAGTCTAAGACGAATAACATCTAAAAGAAATGGAATGTTGCCCTGGCCTTTGGGATTATTCACAAAACAATTGCCTAGATGACAAGGGGAGTACTAAATTATTCGGAAGACATAAGTTATGAAAATGATAAGTGCATCAGTCAACATTCGAGGACGAATGTTCCAAAGGGAGGAATGATGTTATACCTCATATTTTTGTACGTGAAGGTACGCCATAAGTAAATTGATGGAAGATAAAAAAATGAGATGTTACATCTCGCATTTTCGTATGTTAAAGTTTCGTCATAAGTTAATCTAAATAAGTTCGGGAATGAGATTATTTTTGAGATTATAAGAATTATGCTATTTCAAACAAGTGAGGAGTAAACTCGTGAAGGTGAGAGGGTAAAAAAATCGAAGAAAATGAATTTCGTCGAAGTCTGACATTTTGGGATAAAATACGGCCCGAGATAAAATACCCGATATTTATGGACTAGTACCATACAAGGTACCACATGACCATGATAGTACGGTGTATAAAGTGTGTTAAAAGTGAGTAGTATTTTAAGTAATTTGAGATAATTCTTAATTATGTAGATAATCGGATGATTATTAGTTTTAATGGGAGATTAATATTAATTAAGGAATTAGTGATTAATAAATTAAGATTTGAATAATCCTAATAAACATTTAACGTGGCAACCAAGGACTCTAGATAAACATGACTCTTATATTCATATAATAAGGTGGCGCTCTTAGAGGATTTGTTGCTAAGTCATCTTTATCAAGTGGGGACCACAAACATCAAAGATAACTATATCATTTAAGAAGGATATGCATATTTGCTAAGGTGATTGAAACTTCAAAGATAAGAGACTTTCGTATCTTGATTACTAAGACATTTTCATACGAATGAAACCTCCAAAGTAATTCGTTTGAAACTTCATAATGCGATAAAGCGTGAGATCTGCGATCTAAGGAAGCACAATATAATCTTTCTCAAGAATATCATACGGATTTCCCCCTACTTCGATCCGACGTTACATGTTTTATTGCAATTAACGTGTGTTAGAGGGATTTTTAAGAGAATCGACTTGGGTATATTAGGCTATCCCTTCTTTCCTTTTGGCATGATCAATACGACACAAATGAAACGAGCAAATGCACAACTTCTATAAATGACTCTATTCATAGAAGTGTTAGAGGTGACTATATTCTTAAATTCCAATATGTCTTATTATTCTATCGTCTGTTCATGGGTCTCATAAAATACGTAAGCTGATAAAGTTTGTTTCATGATATTAATCAGAGATATAATGTTCTTATGACGTTCTGAGAGATTTTATTGTCGTACTTCTCATGCATTGCCTTCATTTATACATGTACATTGACCCATGACCTGACGGTGTTATATACAAGTGTGTGTGTGTGTGTGTGTGTGTGTGTATATATATATATATATATATATATATATATATATATATGAGATATGGAAAAAGGTTACGGCGTTATATACACACAACCACCTGATCAGCTGGTATACGTTGATGATTTGCCTACAGTGACCGAGATGATATGATGGGATGACCTTAGAGGCTTGATGATGTTAGGAAAACATGTACTTATGCACGACATGGCATTCATACGCATATTCATGACACTATAAGTATTTCATGATTTACAGAGTTATTCAGACTTACATATTGAGTCATTTACTCTATATTTCTTCCATGTCTTTTATGTACATATTTATGTGCCTTACATACTCAGTACATTATTCGTACTCACGTCCCTTTTGCATGTGGATGTTGCGTTTCATGACCGCAGGTCCCGATAGACAAGATGAGAGTCCTCCAAGAAGGCTATCAGCTCGGTGGAAGGTATTGGTGCGCTCCATTTGCTCCGGAGTTGCTTATTTGGTCAATATGTTTAGGACATGTATTGATTAGTATAGCGGTGCCTTGTCCCGACCTTTATGACATTTATGTACTTTTAGAGGCTTGTAGACATACATCGTGTACGTGAAATATTGTATGGCCTTGTCGGCCTATGTTCAGTGTACGAGTGATCATTTTGGTCTTAGAACCAAGTATGTCATATGTATAAGTTTGTATTCCCTCATGCTTTACCTCGGTTCATTTACCTATGAAAGAATGATACGAAAGATACGTTACATTGGTACTCGGTTGAGTAAGGTATCGGGTTCCTGTCGCGGTCCTTCGGATTGGGTCGTGACAGTAACAATAAAGTAAGAAATTATAAAAGAAAAGTAGAGAGAGATTGATGATTTTATGAGAAAAATGAAAGAATGAGGGGTATTTATAGTTGAAAATAGGGAAAAAGTATAATTATAAAAGTTTGGGATTAAAACAAAGTTGGGGGGAGG
>MDKI01074315.1:0-15501 GCA_005239505.1 Nicotiana paniculata
CAGGTTGATATCAAACCATATCATTGCTTCAAACTTGTCTCTATCCAATTCAATAACTTCAAATATCTGTTTAATAAATCTTCAAACTGAATTGTCTCAGGTACTAGAAAAAGCTTTGTTTGATGATCAAGATACTTATAGTCTTCAGTCCATCTACCATTAATGCAACTATAATGCATATTGTTTCCATCCTGTAAGTCAAGAGCAATCCTTGTATAATTAAGAACAGGTACTGTAAGTTAAGGACTAAGTTAAGGACCAAGTATCTTTAACTTTTGAACTTGAAATTCAAAGTTAAGGACCAAATGTCCTTAACTTTTGAATTTAGAACCTAAAGTTCAGGACCAAGTGTCCTTAACTTTTGAACTTGAAACTCAAACTTCAGGACCAAGTGTCCTTAAGTTATGAAATTGAAACTCAAACTTCAGGACCTAGTGTCCTTAACTTTTCAATTTCAAAATTAAACTTCAGGACCTAGTGTCCTTAAGTTTTCAACTTCAAAATCAAAGTTAAGGACTTTGAACTTGGAACCTAAAGTTCAGGACCTAGTGTCCTTAAGTTTTCAACTTGAAAATCAAACTTCAGGACCTAGTGTCCTTAAGTTATGAAATTGAAACTCAAACTTCAGGACCTAGTGTCCTTAACTTTTCAACTTCAAAATCAAAATTTAGGACCTAGTGTCCTTAAATTTTTTAAACAATTTTCAAAACTATGATAGTATTTCCGTAATATTCAGAAGAACAACAAAAAAGTTAAGGACATTGTGTCCTTAACGTTTTCAATTCAATTTGAAACGGGGACACCAAATCCTTAACATTATGTCCACAGTTTTTATCGAATTATTACAGGATGCGATGTCCTTAAGCTTATCAATCCAGAAATTAAAAAAAAAAAAAATCTAATTCATACCATCAAATTCATGGTAAGGAAATAAAAATCAACAGAAACACACAAATTCATAACTTACTGTAAATTTATGTTGATTTTTGGACGAGAAAGTTGAATACTATGGTTTGAAATCGGAGGGAGAAGCTTCTGCAAGTTCGCGATCACAGTCAGGTAAATTGGACGAGAAAGTTGAATACTATTGCTGTTGCTGAAGTTAATTGTGCTGATCGCTAATAAAAGCTTAGGTATAAGTTATAGCAGAAGGGTATTTTCCTCCAGTTAGGTAAAAGTTCATTAAACTAGTGGCTAAAGAATAAATACATTTAAAACACTGGCTTTAAAATAAAGACAGCTTCTATTAGTGGCTATTTGTATACATCCCCCCATTTTTGGAGGGGGAAAAATGAAAATTTAGCTTGTGCTTTCCTGTCGCTGGTTGGCTGAATCACTTGAAGCATTCTTTGTCAGATTCTAGAATTCTTTAAATGGCTTCCTGACCACTTAAACTTGCACTCAATTTGTAAAGCTGATATATGAACTCTTGGGATTTCCCATTTGAACACCTTTACTTAAAAAAATGGCTACTAATAAATACTTGTAATGGTGAGTGTTGTTCAATTGCTGCCGACATGGATTTAGTTTAATATTTTGTATAGCCACATCATCCTTTCATTCACATTTTTTTAACACCTGTATGCTCAAAGTTATCTAGGGATTTAATTAGTCACTCGCAATTATAGCAAAGACGAACATATACAACTACTGACACTTGCATTTTCCGATTAAAAACCATCTCAGTGTCCCGTCTCTGGCGACTGGCCAAAAGAGCAGCTGCTAATAGGAAAGATGAACACATACATAACAACATCGGCAAAGCCGGAATACCCAGTTATAGATCGAAACCCACCTTTTACTAAGACTGTTGCCAATTTCAACACCCTCGATTACCTCCATCTCACCACCATCTCCGTTACTGTCGGCTACCTCTCTGGTAAACTCCTTTCTTTGCTTTACTTTTTATCAGTCAAATCTTATTAATCAACTCTTAAATCAACCAAAACCCTAAGAAAAAATTCGTTAACAAATCATTGATCCGGATCAAATATCTGGGATCCACGTCTGATCCATCGAACAACCGAAACTAACTTCTAACAAGTCCTCCTTCGGCATTTGAAATCGCCCACCACCCACCACCCACCACCCACCACCCACTTTCTTCTTTACTTTTTTTAACCTCCCAAACTTAAATAAAAAGTGCCATTATATAGAGAGCAAAGGATATAAAAATTTGAAGTATTATTCAGCTTGATTACATTGAATTGAAGCTGGGCCAAAACGAATTACAGTAAGAAAGCTAAAATAAAGAGAGAAATTGGAGAACCCTAGAGCGAACGTCAAAGAAAGAGAGTATATGACTGAAGTCGATCGAGGATATGGGAATATCTTAATTATGTATGTTACAGTTACGTACAGAGGTGGGAGGGAGGGGAAAAGAGAAGGGGAAAGGGAAATGTCTCTTTTTTCTTTTGGTCTCATTTATATTTTATTTGATTCTCATATTTTTTTGAATGAAAACAATACATTCCACGCGCCTTTGTAGCGTGATTTACACACAATTTAGCCATGTCAGCTACGCCGCTTCCACATAGTCATAATCAACGGTCAAATGTGTTTATTAGTATCCATTGCATCAAATTGGAATATTCAAATGGAAAAAGTGCAAGTTCATGTATCGGCTTTTTAAAACCCTACAAGTTTAAGTAGCCAGGAAACCATTATGTCTTTTCTTTATTGTCCCAATCAAGATGCAAGATCCCTTCCATTATACAATAAGGTACTCTTACGAAACTCTACAAAAGCTTGTGCTAATACATTACATTCCAAAAACGTTTTGACAATGGATGTTCTTACTGTGTTTGGTACTTCCTGCTTGTCAGCATTGGCTTACAACAATCCGTCTATAAAGTTAATGTAACAAGCGTTGCTGTGTCCTTTTTTCAGAATTTGGCTGTGGGCAACTCAATCCGCAAAGGATAGTGAAGGTAAACTCGTGCCACATGAAACTAACTCACAACAAGTTTTGTCCAAAAGATGTTAGGAGGGGGGTAGTCAATTGATCTATTAGTCGTATCTACGCTTGCTTTCCACGTTATCAAGAGAGAAAAAGAAGTATCTACTCTTGCTTTCATGTATATCTATTTTCATGTATAATCTGGAGGAAAGCAAATGAGTACCTCTAAGTCTCAATACATGGATGTCAGAAAGGCTTACAATCAGAGTGCCATGACAGGAGCCACTATGAGTATCCTCTTCAACTTCCTACATAACAAGGAAACCATGTTTAACTTCAAACCTTCGTTTTTCACCCAAGCAATCACAGAATTACTACCCTAAGAGTATCAATGCCATGGGTTGAAGCTAAGAAAAAAATCCCTGAACAAGCAGGTTCTCACTGAAGAGGCGTCGTTGATGCATTCTGTAACAGCTTCACCAGAATCAAACCCATATCTGCTAGTGACATGCCACATCCAAATTACATTTAATATCTAAGCAGCTGAATTGGGTGAATCAAAGATATTCACTGATACATGAAGGAAATGAAACTAATATAATCTACCTAAGCAAAATAACTGCACAAATCCTTTGTCATTTTGGCTTGAACATGAGGTAATTAATTTGATCAATCTGAATATCAGATATAGGCTCTATAGGTTGCTCATCGTCGTCTATTGAAGGGTCATTGCTCAATGGTTCTCTCGTGAATTCATCTGTAGAATAGACCAAATGCAAACATTAATAGCTAGATCCTACCATTGCATGTTCTCAACAGGCAATGCTAAAATTGTGTTACGCATGTGCAAGACAGAAACTGAACGAAGATCCTTTCCACCGCCATAACGAGAAAGGCAGCTTACAATTACCATATATCATGCTGAAAGAAGTTGGAGGAGGGGTAGCCAAGAAGTTGAGACCAATGTAAAATCCTACAGCTAGTACTATAGTCATCATCCCATAAGCTGGCACAGCTAATGCCCAGTACCTGAAAAATGAACATCAATTTAACAGAAAGTCACATATTTTTCTCTCAAACACTCTGCAAATGCTTTAAGTCCCTTTTATGCAGTTGTACACTTCTATAATGTGGGAGCAGTATATCTCAATATCATGAAATAAATGCAGGCAAGGAGTTTATATATCAAAATTTCATGCATTTTCTATTGCATATGTTTAAAAAATAGGTGAATTTCTTTTTCAGATTCTTTTTCAACCGAACGTCATTCAAGATTCATAGGTGTTTTTTCTTCTTTTTTTTTGCACAAACCGAGAAACTTTTCTCTAATGGTGTTTGCTTCGGAAAAAAAGTCTAAAAGATTTTAGAAGTCTCCGAGAAAATCTTTCAACACTTCTTGGATACAAAAGCCAGTTGCAGTGATGAAGCTAAGCACAACCTAGTTAATTGGAATAAAACTAGACAGCTACTGGTTCGGGTGTTAAACAGACCAAAGAAGCTAGGCTCAACCTAGTTAACTTGCAACTACATTTTGTTTACCTGCTCGGATAGTAAACAATACCCAAAGAATGCAACCAATTTTCTGGAAGATATGCCCACACCAGGAAAAGAACTGTCCACAAAAGTAAAAGAAACAGATCAGATTTCCCTATGCGTGAAATCAAATGACTGTTGCAACCACTGGAATACAAGTGGAATTAGGTTAAAGCAAAGCAGACATACATACAAATAAGATGAGAGCTCAATGTTTTACGACAGACAACAGATTGTAGAAATATCAACTGTTTTCAACGTTTGCAGAGTAACATATCCAGTCTAACATTGACTCCCAAGAAAAATGAGTTCGCAATTCGACCTTTATCCAGATACTGGTAGTGCTGCACAAGCAGTTGCCACGAAGGTAACGCAGTGGAACCAAAAGGGAAGGCTCACATGTAACTTTCACGCCATGAAGAACATTCCCAAAGAAGATGAATGCATAACGATAACATTACACCACTAAAGATTCAACTGTATTGCCAGACCATGAAATCAAAGGCAAAAGCAAATATTCAAATCAATGGATATATTCCGAGTAACAAACTAAATTTCTTAAAAAAGAGGAAGAATAGACCTGTAGCAACAACAGTAGTAATGGAGCCAACAAATCCATAAACTTCAGACGTCTTAGGTCCTTGATCTCCAGAAACACCAAATCCTGAACCTCTGTCATCTGAATCTGGAAAGAATACAGTGGTCGTCCTATTTTTGGAGAAACTTAAGATCCTTCTAGGGCTATTAACGGAACGAGGATCTTCCCAACCTTTATCTTCCGGCATCCCAAGATCACAGAAGGGCCAAAGCGTCACTCTGAATAAGAATTAAACCTGCCCCAAAGATTCCCAAAACACCCAGAGCATAGATATTAGTACTAAAAAACCTGCAAGCAGCATTAACAATTTCCACAAAACACCCAGCAAGCAAAAGCATAACAACCATGAGGATCATTAGTTGCTTGGAAATTATGGAACTAAAGGAGACTAGCAGACGTTTTCGTCCTTATATTTCAGCTCCGTCTGAAAGGGGGAAAAAAGACGTCCCAAACAGGTGTGCCATGAATTTCACTCAGAAAAAGAGTTGAAGTACCGTGAGTGAAACCATATTTCACTTGAAATACTCTTCAAACAAGTTTTTTCAACTTCAAAATTTCTTATTTCAAGTTAATTTGAAATAGACGGCCAAACGAATCATTTCGTGATTGATTAACTAAAAGAACAGATTTATTGTCAGTTTTCACTATTAATTGTTCGAAGTCCAAAAGAAAAAAAAAGAAAAATTGGGTCCGAGATCTAATAAGACGCGGCTAACTCCTGGAAAAGTTTAGCCTGTTCTGACCTCCAATATATCAGATGCTTGTGCTCTTATTACAGAATGCTAAAATGTGGCGAAAAGACAACAACGTCTCTTATCCCTCAACTATTATGAATTTTCTAGTATATACCCCAAAGAAAATGAAACAAAATCAGCAAATTAAGAATGCAGAAAATCAAACACCTGAGAAAGTCCTTTCTCAGTGGCGAACGAATGAGGACTGTTTCGAGCATGCAATTGTGGATTTCAAGTCCTAATTCCAAATTCAGAAGGACCCCAACTCCTTGTCTAAGGTATAAATAAATCCCAGATATAAAAATGGGACTCAAAAGGAGAACGTAACAGATCAAAAACATAGTATTTGAGTTTCATTACAGATACGATAAATGCAATTCGAATAATTTATAATAATACCCAAAAATCCAATTAAATAGACATCTGTATGAATTAAATCCACAAGAGAAAAACTGCTCACCGAATTTCTTCAGCTGCTACCCAATTTGAAGACATCTCAGCTCTGCAATTGAAAAGGATAAAGGAAGTTGTGAGGTGTGACTTCTCCGGCATGTAAATCTCTTTTTTATCTTCATTAACAATTGGAACCCAAAAAGTATCATTTTTGTTTCTTTTTCTAATTAATTTCTCAACACAAATTAATTTTTATACTACCAAAACTAAATAAATAAATTTATAAAAAACGTATATGGAAAATTCTTTTGAAGTCAAATGTATAAGGAAAAATACTATTGAAAATAATAAAGCAAAAAAAAAAAAAAAAAAAAAGACTAAACAAAAGTATCGTATACCTTCTTGTAGTTTTATAATGACGAAGTTCACAGAGTAATAGTCTTTTAACTGGAGCAAATAAGTTACTAATAATCATTTTATAGAGAAAAATTTATAATTGTAAGTCCTCTTGCATTTCCCTCTTATTTATATGATGTTCATAAATACTTTTAATTATTAAAAATAATACTAATATAGTAGTGATTATATCTAGAGGCGAACTGTTATTTTATTAGTAGAGATGTGGGTATTATATAAGTCATTTCGCCTTAAATATTGTTCAAATCTTATTAAGATGGTTCAGGTATTTAATTAAGTATTCATTCTCTTCACTTTTACTCGTTCACGATGAACTTTGTACGTTCACTAAGAAATAATAGATAGATTAAGTGATATTTTACCATAGTACCTTAATAATGATAGCATCTTGAAAAGTCTTGAAAATTTGGCGAGTGCAAAACATAACACGATATTGATTCTCGCTAGGCAAAAAATAGTATAGTTTAGTTATTGTCTCCATATGGATTAAATTTAAACAATGTGTTTACCCTTAAAATTTGAAGGCGATGGTTCAGAGTCACCTAGTGGCCGACCAGCGCCTGACATGCATTTAATGCCTTGGTAACTGGACCGACGTGACATTTCGTTGCTTGCGTCATGATCGAGCTAGTCACTGGCGTCATTGTCTGAAAAGATGAAGCTCGAGAATTCATGTCGTTTCTCATCATTTTATTTCTGAGAAACAAGGGGACTATTTGTATACGGTTAGAACGTGCCTGCCCTTCTTGTGACTAATCGAGGTTGGATCATGATAGACCACGATTCGACCCGATATTGTATCGAGCCTCAATATGAAGTTAGGTGATGAACACTTAAATCGAGGGCCTGACAAGGATGACGATCAATCAAGATCGAGACCGAGCGGAACGGAGATCGAGTGGAATCGAAAGGGATTTTCATGGTCGAGTAACGGTAGGCCAAAATATCCGAGATCGAGCGAGGATCTCGGCGGGAATCTCGGCACGTATCAAGTCGAGTTCGGATAATTAGTCAATCATGAGATTTTTTATTGTATTTAGAATTGTACCATAAGTAGAACTCCTCTACTATCTATAAGTGATTTTAAGAATATGTGATTTCACTTAGCACAAACTCAGAAATATGTAAATTGATATTAGAAATTGACAATAAATGAAGATAAAGCAAACCGATGCGCAACTTTAGCCTTCGAGTTAGGTCGCTTCGAACCAAATGAGTATGCTATTGGAAATATGGATTGAGCAACAGGATATTAAAAGTTTAAGAGAAAATGTAATATATTTCTTTGTTATGCGTGAATGTAACGATTACAAAATTATTATAACCCTCTTTATATCAAAGAATCCTTACTTCTTAACTCTCATACTCAATTTTCCTGAACCTTAGTCAATTTCTTCGCTTTATCCTTTTCACAAATGGCTAAGACTTTCAAAACCGTGCCACAAAAAGAGGCTCCTTCTTCATCGTGCTCTGCCATAATTTATGGTTCAACGCTATTTAGAATGATTAGCACTTGATTTAAGGTATTACTAACTACAATAATACTAAATTAATATTACGACTAACTAGATTTAACCACGGATAATGGGGTTGAACTAAATTGGGTTGTAAACAATACAAGAAATAAAGGTCGCGATAGGATAGGTGCAAGATAGTTATTCGAGATTTAACTTCGTTTACACTTCTAATGTTCTAATGATTCTCATGAATTGACTCGATGATTAGTTTAAACGTAAGGTCAAGATTCCTCTCTCGATTAAATCTAAACTCGACAAAATAAACTAATATGAAGCACTGTGAAGATATGCAAGAACGTGTTAATGGATTAATCTTTAGGAAAACGTCTCTCGAATATTCCCCTAACTTGATTTATTTAACAATTCAACAAGCTCTTACAATTACTTAAAAGAATCAGTGAATTAAAAAAATAAAAATAATGCAAAGATAATCACCAAAATATTCCTCTTTTGATTAAATAAACTGGTGAATAAAGTTGCAAACAATTCAAAGCTCCATAAACGAATTCATGCAAAGACTAGGGTTAAAATCTACAAATATCAATCAAAACATCATATCCGTCAAAACCTTAGGGAAGAACTACCCCATATATATGGAGAAAGTTTTCACAAATAAATTTAAGAACATAGAAAATATCAAAGACGACTTTACAATACAAACTCTCATTTTTGCACCGAAAGTTAAGAAAATTGATGAATCTTGTGTCTTCAAGTCGTGTGGTAGCTCTCCAAAACTCTCCTAGGTCGAATTTTCCTTTAAAATTATTTTTACTGTGTATTTATATTATGTAGGAATAGTCTTGGACCAAAATAACTTTAATCGAAGCGAAATAGGATTACTCTGAGCCGAAAATTATTTGCCACGCCGTCTAGCACGTCGCATGGCACACCACCATAATGGACAACATCAGAGTTCTCTGGACTATATTCTAGATGCTACTTACTTACATATGATGTTTTATTTTATAAGGTAACAGGGGAGAAGGAAAAGCTATCAGACATCAATCCAATGAACAGACAAAGTGCCTTGGCCGAAGGGTTAGGAAGACCGAGGGGTGATTTCTGATCACGTAAAAAAAATCTCGTTCTAATTTTATTTTTTTTTAAAATTCAATTAGTTAGTAAGTAAGTTCTCTTAGTCCCGAAGAGAGAAAAGTTTAACTACTCGCATCATTTTGATTGTGACTTGAAAAAAGAAAGAAGAGAAGGAACTTAGAGTTGGCACCCACATAACATATTGGTTCTTCCTTTCTGAATGTACGTAGGCAACCACCTTGACGTCATATTAGGCCTAAATTTTTGAGGCTTCAAATCTTTGCTTATATAGAATTGTTAGCAAGCCACTTTATGTCACATTCTCCAATCATGTTGTGATAGATCATTTAGTTGGCTTTCAACATTTTTTCTTTTATTTTTTTATATGTGCACGTGGACCTCCACTCCTAAATTTGACCCCGGCTTAACTTTTAAATTTTTACGCAGACTTCGAAGTTTCAAATAATCCATTTTAGTTCCAAACTTTCTTCTTCATTCGAAATCACATTCTACACAGCATAACACACATAATAAGTACACGGTACGAACAATTAGGCTCAAATACATTCAAAGTGTAGTAATTAGAGAGTAAAATATAGCCAAAATACAGGTTCTTAGCCTACCATCAGAATTAATTTGTGAAATAAGTAATTAATGATAAGGGTAAAATAAGAATAAAAAAATATAGTCTTCTCTTGATTTGCTAAAATTGATAAGTATAAGTGAAATTATATTTCTGGTATAGTGAAAAAGTAACACAACAATAGATATATAGCGTTATCTAATCCTAATATAAGGTTTTATTCTGCGGAAAAAGGTCATATATGTCTCTCTACTATCAAATATTAGTTATATATACCCTCCGTTATACTTTCGAAGATTTGTCCTTGCCTTTACCCTTTTAAATATTTCTGCCCCTCCTTTTAACGGACAACTCAAGTTCCATTCTAAATTTGCACGTGACAAAAATCTGTTGATACCCAATTAAATATCTAACCCATATCCAAAATTTGAATTTTTCCTTCCAAAACAAATCAAACTATGTACCATCTTTTCTAGTATCATAAAAAAAGGAAATTTAGTGTAATAATTATATTCAACTTCTCCTTCCATCCCTTCTTCCTCATCCCTACCCAAAAATTGATAAAGATTTATTATTAAACTCGTTAAATCTTGGCTAATATCATTTAAAATCTATGCATCTTTTTAACACAAACACTTCTATTTCGTTGTTGTTGGCAACCATGATGAAATGTTCATTGATCATTTTCCAAAAATAAATACAAAAATATAAAATATTTAATATTTAATATTCATTGAAAGCAAAGAAATCCAGAAACCCAAAATGGGAAGATCCAACTAAAATTCCTAAGAATTATTGATAATTTTTTTTATGCAAAACCAGATTCTTCCATGAATCTTGGATTAGAGTAATCGAGAGAAAAAAAATTAATTTTAGATTTTTAAGACATTTGGATAATTGAAGATCAATCGACGCTTGGTAGTTTGTGAAAGGAATAAAGAGAGAGAACTGTATGGATCAAAATCTGCCATCGAATACTTAAGATAAGATAACGCTAAAGAAAAAATTCTCGAGTCGTCGTTAGTCGAGGTGGACCAGGAAGCAGCATGACTCATATTCGAAGAGCCGACGAGAGCGTGGTCTATATGTCAATAATGGTCGAGGTCGAGCACCGTTGATGAAGTTGTAGCGTCTAGTTTTCGAAATAGGATATTAAAAAAAATATTCTAGTGGATATTCTCTGTACTTGTACTATTAGGGTTTACTAGGAATATGTCTCATATAAATAGAAAAAAGGACAATGATATGGGGCAAGTGACATTCATTTTGAATGAACAAAGACCAAAGATTTTCTCTCTGTTACTAAGATACAAACACTACCTTTTCATCAAGATTCTCGTCCATATTATTCCATACTTTTCCATCAGATCCGAGAATAATTCGAACATTCAAGGATTTGTCTGTCACTCATCATTTTTAGGAGGAACAACCATCTAGTTCATCCTTTATTAGGTGAATCACTCCTCCTATTTACTTAAATGCTATTTATTGTTATTCATTTCTATTGAATGCTACATTATTGCTCATACTTTTTGGAATAGTTATTGTATGCTGTTGTCATTCTTCTACCAGATCTATTTGACGCTAATCACATTTTCGGAACTCACATCTAGAAATATTATTTTTAACTAGGTTTAGCCCATTATCACATAAATTTAATTATTTGAACCAAGAGTTATATTTTTTGGTCAAATAATTTGGCATCGTCTGAGAGGATTTTTTTAGTTAAGCTTTTAGTTTCTTCTAGATCTACAACTAACACAGGTCACTAACGTAAAAAAAGAAGAAGCAAAAACAAGATCTCCTTTCTTTGTTTGCACAAATCCCAACATGGCAGGTAACCGAGAAGAAAGGAAGAGAATAACAAGTGACCTCCCAACCAACCTCATGAACATCATTAATGAAAGCTGTAAAACGGCAGACGAAGACGCAATGCCCAGTGCCTCCCCTAGGTGAGATGGGTCGCCTCCTCCTCACTACAACTTCACAAAATATCTTGGTAAGGGAGCCTCCACATCTTTGGGGGAGGAGATGCCCCAACTGTAAAAAAATCTCCTCGAAGAATGGCTAACTGAACACGCTAACCAGCATCCTCAACAAGCCCGCACGAGACACAACTACAGAAAACGCAAGGACTTGCGCTATACAACCAGCAGACGAGCAGTGCAACCAATTCCTCCCTCCTCCAACGACATGTAATACTCACAATGTTATTAATAGTGCAAGTGAAAACGCCCTCTTAGCCATTTTGAAAAGTATGGAGGAAATGGAGAATGAGAACAAGGCACTCCGAAATCAACTGAAAGAACACCAGGAAAGGGTCGATAAAATACCGGGCGCCCCCAAGCTGTTGCCAAAGAGGGATACCGACTGGTTCGTCGAACAACCGTACTCTAATGATGCATCCCCACATACTATACCAAAAACCTTTAAAATGCCGCCCTATCTCAGGATATATGACGACACAATCGAACCCGAAGATGTGTCTTCCATTTTACTGAAAAAGTTCGGCCAAACCCTCACTGGAGGAGCATTAACATGGTATTCGCAGATACTAGCACGCTCTATTGAAACATTTGAAGAAATGTCCGACAAGGTAGTAACGGCCCATACCGGAGCCATAAAGGTCGAGGCTAGAGTGAACGATATATTTGCCGTCAAACAATCTCTAGAAGAGGGATTGAGGGACTTTCTCGCCCGGTTCAACCGAGTAAGGATCACTTTACCGAACGTGTTCGAAGGAATGGCGGTCGCAGACTTTCAGAACGAGTTGAGTAGGAATTTTTCTAGAGCAACGAGGAAACTTTAAGTCGGTTGATGAAGTATCCCCCAACCACTTGGGACGAAATCCATAATGCTTATTGTGCCAAAGTCCGTTCAGATGAGGATGACCTCAACGACGAAAAATAGAGGTATGCCCCTATTGTCTGCTCACAATTTTGTGTGTTACCTACAAAGATAGTCTACGTCCTGGAGAAGCTCAGACCAAAAGTGAAGTGGCCACCAAAGATGATATCAGACCCTAATACAAGAAAGTTTGACGCCCTCTATGAGTTCCACCAGGAACGAGGGCACAAAACGGAAGACTGCATCTCCCTAAGGCAGGAGGTCGTGAATATGCTACGTCAAGGACATCTTAAAGAGTTGTTAAGCGATAAGGGAAGAAGTAATTCTGCTATAGGCAGCGAACATCAAGGGCCACCCAAACCACCCTCACTATCCCGTACCATCATCATGATCATTAGAGACAACCCCTCTATCAACAACGTGAAGTTCACAACTACACACAAACTCAAGCGATCCATCACCCTCGAATGGTATGACGAACTCGAAGAAAGTATCATCTTTGACAAGTCAGATGCCGACGATTTGGTCTTTCCTCATTATGACGCTCTTGTTATTACCCTGTGAATTTTGGATACTGATGTTAAACGTATTATGATTAATGACGGAAATGGCGCGTGTATTATCCATCCCCGAGTACTTACCTAAATGAAACTCGAGGATAAGATAGTGTTGCGCTGCATCACGCTAACTGGTTTTAACAATACAGTTGAACGGACATCCAGGGAAATAACTCTCCTCGTTTTGGCTGGAGGCGTAACTCTGGAAACAACATTGCACATCATGGACCAAGACACCGCATACAACGCTATAACGGGATGACCATGGATATACCCCATGAAGGTCGTCCCATCCAGCTTATACCAAGTCATCAAATTCCCAACTCCATAGGGAATATTCAGCATACGAGGAGAGCAGCGTACATCCCAAAATGCTACCACATTGACTTATATAGTACGGCCTCCCAACAAAAGAAGGACAAAGAAAAAGAGGCATAAAAATTAGCAGGGTCGAGGTGGGGGCATGACGAGGTGGGGGAAGGCATCAAAGATCGCGACATAGTCTAAGCCACAAGATCGACCATAAAAGACCTTGACCCCGTTCAATTAGACTCTAACAACCACCACAAAAAGTCCTATATCAATTGCAAGCTCCAGGACCCATGTAAATTCAGTCAATTCTTAAAAGCTAATGCGGATTTGTTTGCTTTCAGCTATGCAGATATGCTGAGCATCTCAAAGGAGATTTCCATACACAGATTAAAAGTAGACCCCTACCACCCCCGATGAGGTAGGTCAGGCGTAAATTCAACTCCATAATCAATGACGTAGTGCGTGAGGAAGTGGAAAGAAAAAACCATTAGAAAATGGTTCCATAAGGGAATCAAAGTACCACAAATGGGTCGCCAACGTGGTAATGGTTAAAATAAGAATGGGAAATGAAAGATGTGTGTAGACTTTACCGGCTTGAACAAAGTATGACCAAAGGATTCATTCTCGCTGCCTCACATCGACCAACTCATTGACTCTACGGACGAGCATGAGCTTCTAAGTTTCTTGGACGCTTATTCAGGCTATAGTCAGATCCTCATGGAAGAAGAAGATCAGGAAAAAACCACGCTCATCACCCACCAAGAAACGTATTGTTACAGGGTCATGCCCTTCAGACTAAAGAACGCAGGTGCGACCTATCAAAGGTTGGTGATGAGAATGTTCAAGGATCAGCTCGGCAAGACAATGGAAGTATATATAGATGACATGCCAGTGAAGTCAAAAAGAGAAGAATATCACATCAATCATTTGGAAAAAACTTTCAACATACTTAGACGGTACAAAACGAAACTGAACCCGAAGAAGTGTGCGTTCGACATATCCTCAGGAAAATTTCTAGGGTTCCTCGTATCATAGCAAGCGATCGAGGTCAACCATGACCAAATTATAGCCATTGAAGGGATACCCGAACTCTTGACCACCAAAAAACAGGTTCAAAGACTGACTGGCTGCATCGCCGCCCTATCAAGGTTTATATCACGGTCATCAGATAGATGCCCTAAATTCTTTGGCATACTCTGACGGAACTAAAGGCATACTTGTCATCGCCCGACCTTGCTTTCAAAACCCAATCCAGGGGAATGTCTCCTCATTTATCTAGGTGTATCCGAGGTAGCTGTGAGAACAGTCATAATTCAAGAAAGCAAAGGTACACAATCTCCCATCTATTACATTAGCAAAACATTAGTCGATGCCGAGACGAGGTACCCGCACCTCAATAAACTGGCTTTGGCCTTAGACGTAGATTCACGAAAACTTGGACCATATTTCCAGTGCTACCCCATCTTGGTCGTCAAAACTTTTCCCCTAAGAAGTATTTTGCATAAACCCGAGCTCTCAGGGAACCTGGCCTAATGGGCCATCGAGATCAGCGAGCACGATATCATGTACCAACCGCGAATGGCGATAAATTCACAAGTGCTCGCTAACTTCGTCGCCGTCTTCAATGCAAAAATAATGGTCGAAGTTAAAAAAGAAGCCCCCCAGAGTTCCCCCCAAACACAAGACCTCTGGGTCCTATACACCGACGGTGCGTCCAACGCATCAGGGTCCAGACTGGGACTCGTACTCGAAGTACCAACGCGCGAAGTATCCGCTAGTCCATAAGGTGCCCGGACATAACTAACAACGAGGACGAGTATGAGGTCGTCATTTCAGGTTTGAGACTAGCGCTCAATTATGGAGCAAAATGATTAAAACTACGTTGTGATTCCTAACTCATAGTCAACCGAGTCATAGGGACTTTCCAAATCAAGGAACAAAGACTTCAAAAATACCAGACCGAAATCTGCAAGCTGCTGCCTGAGTTCGACGAATGTAAATGATGTCGCCCAAATTTTTTTTTTAGTAATCCACTAGGCTGAGCGCCTAGGGCTAGTTTTTATTTATTTATTTAAT
>ML339565.1:0-18815 GCA_005239505.1 Nicotiana paniculata
ATGCCGCCACCACTGATCAATCCACTACTCTGGACCTGAGACGTGACAAAAGCAATCCCGCTCTTCTCTACAAAACCCGAAGCACGAAGAATATGGTGACACTCCTCCAGAAACCCTGGGCATTACCCGCTGACATTACAACTGTCTAGGAATAAGTAAGTACAGTTGAATAGAAATAAAACAGGAAGGTTACTCCGGAGCCTGCAAACGCAGCAGCAGGTTACCTTGAGTCTCCTCAGCAACGATCTGCGCAGCTACCAACAATAATAACCTGAAGCTGCACACAAAAATGTGCAGAAGTCTAGTATGAGCACACCACAACGGTGCCCAGTAAGTATCAAGACTAACCTCGGTGAAGTAGTGATGAGGACTAGTCAAGACACCACCGGTCTAGTAAGTAAAAAGGCATAGATGTATAAATGACCGCAACAAAATATTTATCTAAAGATTTCTCAAAGAAATTAACGATACGATCGAATAATATGGAAGGAAATTCAATAATCACGATTAACGGACAACATAATAGAAATACGCAAAGACAATGGAAAGAATGCGATACAAATGGCGGGAAATTCAACCCAATAAAAACACTAGCAACTCAACACTGCATCAATTTATTCACGTCAGGCCTTAGCCAATAACTCAATAAAATTGGCCAAACCTTCAAGTGAAAACCTTTAAATCGTGAGTTCATTTTGAAAACTTTAAAGATATAATCATTTCGGAATAGAGAAGTACCTTCTTTGAAATATACTTTCTCTGAATGTATATTTATATATTTTATAAAGAGAAATATTTATAACATAGTCTCTTCAAATACGGGGTGTTCTATATTTTCTCAAGTACTGTTCTTTCAAATATCATCAAAACACATGATGTTCAAAATATATTTTCCCAAGTACTGCTCTTTCAAATATCATCAAAACACGTGATGTTCAAAACATATTTTTTCCCAAGTACTGCTCTTTCCAATATCATCAAAACACGTGATGTTCAAAATATATTTTTTCCAAGTAGTCCGCATCACGCCAAACGAAATCCGTTTATTTCCAAACTTCACAGATAACACATATAAATCATATCAAACCTGTACCGGGCTTCAGAACCGTAATACGGGTTCATTTTCAAAAACCTTTATATTTTCATAAAACAATTTTCTTTAAAAATTCATTTCTCATGCTTGGGACCTCGGAATTCGATTCCGGGCATATGCCCAAGTCCCATATTTTTCTACGGACCCTCCGGTACTGTCAAATCAGGGGTCCGGGTCCGTTTACCAAAAATGTTGACTGAAGTCAACTTTATTCAAATTTCCAATGCAAAATTTTTCATTTTTATCAATTTTCACATAAAGGCTTCCCGGCTACACGCCCGGGCTGCCCACGCAAATCGAGGTGAGATAGAAGGAGGTTTTCACGATATTGGAACATATAATTAGATTGAATATACGGGATGACCCCTTTTGGTTCACCATAGGAAATAGGGCTTAGCCTCATGCAAATAGGAGACAGTGCTTGGTGTCATGCAAATAAAGGTAGTGCCTAGCCTTGTGTACTTAAGGAGGCAGTGCTTATCCTCATGAAAATAGGAGACAGTGTTTAGTCTCATGCAAAGAAAGGTAGTGCTTAGCCTTGTGCAGTTAAGGAGGCAGTGCTTATCCTCATGCAAATAAGAGACAATGCTTAGTCTTATGCAAAGAAAGGCAGTACATAGCCTTGTGCAGTTAAGGAGGCAGTGTTTAGCCTCGTGCGAGAAAACGATGAGTAATGGTGAGAAAGTAGAGTATTTCTTAGCTGGAGATGCTTGTGACAGATATTTTGTTATCTTGAAGGTAGTGTCCTGATGTGTCTGTAGATATTGTTGTCTTATTATGCCTACATCCAAAGAAAAATTGTGAGTTTTGTGGGGGAAAGGTTGGTCCGTGCTTTCATCTTCTTGCTTTGCTTTTGCTCCTGTCTTGAGATCTTGTTTGAGTTACCCTGGGCAGCATCTGGCTGTTATAGAAATAAAGTTTTTCGAAAAATATGTGTGCATTTGGTGAGTGTAGTTATTTGAAATATAGTAGTATGCAATATTAAGTAATTTAGATGAACCAATGAGTGTGACATATTTTAGAGACATTACGACCTCCTTGCTTTAGAATTTTGAGGGTCCTCCTCAAAATTCAGCCCCAGTTTAAAAGCAATCCTTTGACTGTTTGGGTATGACAAAGTTGGCTGGACTTGCTTTAGAATTTTAAGGTTCCTCCTCAAAATTCTGCCCCAGTTTCTGACCATGGAAAAAATTAAGATTTTATTAAGATGTGACTGAACCCACAGGGCTACCTACGTATTCCCTCTTAAACGGGAATCAAGTCAAGCGTAGTTCAGTTACATCAAATGAAGGAATGTAAACATTCTAAACATAGTATCTCTTGACTACGTTTGAGTTGATAGGTTACGGCCAAATTTCTCCGTCCATTTCTGTAAGTATGAGTGATGCTCCTGTTAGTACTCTATGAACCATGTAGGGACCTTGCCAATTAGGTAAAAATTTCCCTTTGGCTTCATCTTGATGCGGGAAGATCCACTTTAGCTCCAACTGCCCCGGTGTGAATTGTCTCGGCCTGGCCTTTTTGTTGAAAGCTCTAGACATTCTGTTCTGGTAGAGTTGATTGTGACATACCGCATTCATTTTTTTTCATCAATGAGAGCTAGTTATTCATAGAGACTTCGTATTTATTCTACATCACTGAGTTCAGCCTCTCGTATGATTCTCAAAGAAGGGATTTCTACTTTGGCGGAAATAATGACTTCAGTACCATAGACCAGCAAATAAGGAGTTTCCCCGGTTGATGTGCGAACCGTGGTACAATATCCAAGTACGGCGAATGGTAGCTTCTCGTGCCATTGTTTGTGATTATCTACCATTTTCCTTAATATCTTCTTGATGTTCTTATTGGCGGCTTCCACATCTCCATTCATGTGTGGCATGTATGTCATGGAATTCTTGTGCTTGATCTTGAAGGCTTCACACATGGATCTCATCAAATCAATATTAAGGTTGGCGGCTTTGTCGGTGATGATTGATTATGGTACCCCGAATTGACAAATAATACGATCCCTAACAAAATCTATGACGACCTTCTTAGTTACAACCTTGTAAGATGCGGCTTCAACCCATTTTGTAAAATAGTCTATGGCCACTAGAATGAACCTGTGCCCATTTGAAGCGGCGGGTTCGATTGGACGGATGACATCCATCCCCCAAGTGGAGAAAGGCCAAGGTGCAGTTGTTGCATTGAGTTCATTGGGTGGCACTCGTATCATAGCAGCATGTACTTGGCATTGATGACACTTTTGGACATACCCGATGCAGTCTGTTTCCATACTCATCCAGAAATATCATGATCTTAATATCTTCTTAGCTAAGACAAAACCATTAATGTGCGGTCTGCAAGTTCCGGTATGTATCTCTTCGAGCAATTTGGATGCTTCCTTAGCGTTGACACACTGTAATAATCCTAGATCTGGAGTCCTTCCATACAGAATTCCTCCTCTTTGGAAGAAGTGGTTGGATAATCTTCGGAGTGTGCGTTTCTGAGTATGATTTGCGTACTCCGGGTATTCTAGTTTTGCCAAGTACTCTTTGATGTCATGGAACCATGGATTTCCATCAGTTTCTTCTTCAACATGAGCAAAATAAGTTAACTGATTATGAATCCCTACTGGGATAGGATCGATGAAATTCTTGTCTGGGTGTTGTATCATGGAAGATAAAGTGGCCAATGTATCTATGAACCCATTATGGATTCTCGGAACATATTTGAACTTTATCTTTGTGAACCTCTTGATCAGTTCCTGTACATAGTACATATATGGTAATATCTTGGTGTTCTTGGTAGCTTATTCTCCTGAAACCTGATGCACCAAAAGATAAGAATCTCCAATTACTAGGAACTTCTGAACATTCATGTCAATGGCCAACTTGAGTCCCAAGATGCAAGCCTCGTATTCTGCCATATTGTTGGTACATGGAAACCTGAGTTTTGCAGATACTGGATAGTGTTGACCTATTTCTGACACTAAAACTACTCCAATACCCACTCCTTTGAAATTTTCAGCTCCATCAAAGAACATTCTCCAACCATAATAGGCTTCAGTGATTTCTTATCCTACGAATGATACCTCTTCATTGGTAAAATACGTTTTCTGAGGTTCGTATTCTCCATCTATAGGATTTTCTACTAGATGATCCGCCAATGCTTGCCCCTTGACCGCCTTCTGAGTTACATAGATGATGTCGAAGTCACTCAATAGTATCTACCATTTTTCTAACTTTCTCGTGGGCATGGGTTTCTGGAAGATGTATTTTAGCAGATCCATCCTTGATATGATATATGTGGTGTAGGCACAAAAGTAGTGCCTCAACTTTTGAGCTATCCATGTTAAAGCGCAGTAGGTGCATTCTAGCAAAGAATACCGTGCTTCGTAGGGTGTGAACTTCTTACTCAAATAGTATATGGCCTGCTCCTTTCATCATGTCTCATCGTGTTGTCCAAAGACACAGCTGAAAGCCCCATATAGTACAGATAAATAGAGTAGCAAAGGTCTCCTTAGTTCCGGCGGGACCAGAACAGGTGGTTAGAACAAATATTCCTCAAAGGCTTTCTGGCATTCTTCACTCCAACTTGTTGAAGTGTCTTTCTTCAACATTTTGAAAATCGGTTCACAGATCACAATTGATTGTTCTATGAAACGGCTGATGTAATTAAGACACCCTAAGAAGCTCATCACATATTTCTAGTTCTTCGGAGGTGGAAAATCTTGGATAGCCTTGACCTTTGATGGGTCTAGCTCAATTCCTCGGCGGCTGACAATGAACCGTAATAGTTTTCCAACAAGGACTCCAAAGACACATTTTGTGGGATTCAATTTCATATTGTACCTTCGAAGTCGATCAAAGAATTTCCTCATATATGTTATACGATTTGTACCCTTTTTAGATTTGATGATGACGTCGTCCCGAGGAAGGTCCTGTCGAGGTGTTTGGAGGTTAGCAACATTCCGGTAGCATACATTAGGGTGATTAAGGATATGTATGATGATGCTAAGACTCAGGTGAGGACTGTGGGTGGTGACTCAGAGTATTTCCCTATGGAGATGGGGTTTCACCAGGGATCAGCTCTCAGCCTATTTTTATTTGCCTTGGCGATGGATGTACTGTCGCGACACATCCAAGAGGAGGTGCCTTGGTGCATGCTATTTGCCGATGATATAGTGTTGATTGAAGAGACGTGAAGTGGAGTTAAAGTGAGGTTATAGGTTTGGAGACAGACCATGGATTCTAAAGGTTTCAAACTGAGTAAAACCAAGACAGAATACTTGGAGTGCAAATTCACCCATGATGCAGATGTAGAGGTTAAGCTTGATGCTAAAGTTATCCCCAAGAGAGCGAGTTTTAAGTATCTCGGGTCTATTATCCAGGGTAACAGGGAGATTGGCGAAGATGTTGCACATTGTAACAGAGCGGGATGGATGAATTGGAGGCTCGCTTTCGGTGTTATTATGTGATAAGAATGTGTCGTCGAGACTTACGAGTAAGTTTTATCGAGTGGTGGTTCGAACAGCTATGTTGTATGGGGCTGAGTGTTGGCTAGTCAAGAACTCCCACATATAGAAGATGAAAGAAGCAGAGATGAGGATGTTGAGATGGATGTGTGGGTGTACTAGGAGAGATAGGATTAAGAATGAAGCTATCCGGGACAGAGTGGGAGTAGCCCCCGTGGAGGACAAGATGTGGGAGTCGAGGCTGAGATGGTTCGGACATGTTAAGAGAAAAAGCATTGATGCTCCTGTTAGGAGGTGTGAGTGGTTGGCCATGGAATGTTTGAGAAGAGGTCGAGGTAGGCCTAAGAAGTACTGGGGAGAGGTGATTAGACAGGACATGGAGCTGCTTCATCTCACTGAGGACATGACCCTTGATATGAGGGTGTGGAGGTCGAGGATTAAGGTAGAAGGTTAGTGGGTAGTTTTTAGTTGTTCACTGATAGTCTTAATAGCATTCATGTCCCTTCATATTCTTAGATTTTTATTACGTTATGTGGTTTTGTTCGCCTCAGGTATTGTATTCCCCGTTGCTATTACTTGGTACTACTTATCCTTTATCTCTCCCTTTTTCTTTTCTCCTCCTTCTTTCTTCCTTCCTTGTTTTCCTCTCCTTCTTCTTGCCCTTCCTGAGCCGAGGGTCTATTGGAAACAGCCTCTCTACTTGCATTAGGTAGGGGTAAGGTATGCGTATAGACTACCCTCCCCAAACCCCACATGTTGGGATCATACTGGGGTTGTTGTTGTTGTTGTTGTTGTTGTTGTTGATGATGATGACATCATCAACGCACACCTTCATCTCCTTATGTATCATGTCGTGTAAAATGGTTTTCATGGCCTCATATAAGTGTCTCCATCATTCTTTAGACCAAATGGCATCATTTTGTAATAATACACTCCCCAAAGTGTAATAAAGGTTCTCTTATCGACCTTCTCTTCATCCATATAGATCTGATGATATACGGCGAAGAAATCCACAAAGGATTAGAGTTCATGCTTGGCACAGTTGTCGATCAGTATATGTATATTGGTCAATGGGAAATCATCTTTGGGACCTGCTCTGTTTAAGTCCTGATAGTCGACACACATTCTGACTTTCCCATCTTTCTTTGAACTGGCACAATGTTAGCCAATCAGGTCAGATATTCAACCACTCTGAGAACCTTGGCTTTGATCTGATTGGTGACTTTCTTTTTTATTTTCAAACTCATATCTGGCTTGAACTTTCTGAGCTTCTGCTTTACAGGCAGACACAAGGGATTGGTAGGGAGTTTATGAGCCACTATGGACGTGATCAAACCGGTCGTGTCATTGTAGGACCATGAAAAAACATCCTCATACTCTTTCAAGAACTGGATGTACTCTTCCTTCTCTTACGGCGATAGATGAATGCTTACACGCATTTCCTTGACTATTTCGGAGTCTCCCAAATTAACTGTTTCAGTCTCATTCAAATTGGACTTAGGCTTATTTTCAAAGTTTTTCACTTCTCTGATGATTTCCTCGGGTATTATATCCTCTTCCAGATCCTTTGAATCACTATCCTTATGTTGCGTTGTCTCATTACATGTCACAGTCGTAGGTTCATCAGGATAGTAATAATAACGTTGTAGAGAGAGAAAATGTAAAGATAATAATAAATACTAAAAACAGCAATCCATTGATAAAGATTTAAAAACATCAAACAAGTGCAGTTCAATGATTCTGAGCAATTATTTCAAAACAAAATACGCTTAAAACAGAATACTGAAAATGTCTTAGATGCTTATAAAATTGCTTCCAAAATAAAGATGCCAATTTCCAGGCTACCCAGGAACTCGACGGGTCCTTGATGGTGCAGCAGTTCAGTTCTTGAGAACAACTACCTTCTCCAAGATCTGAATAATAAGGCCCTTCTCCTCCTCCTCCTCAACTATCGCACTGCAGTCCATGTCTTCATCATCCAGAAACAGATTCCTTATGCCAGCTAGAACTTCATCTTCTTCGGACCCCCACATAATGTCAGCTTGATGAAATGACTGGTCCAAATATGGTATTGGTTGTTCTAGAGGGTATAAGGACCACACCATGGTGGCGACCAATTTCGATACTCTTGCCATATGTATTCATACCCAAGCCCAAAAGTTGTGCCATGACGCTTTAGCTGTATCGGTTTGGTGATCCCCTGGAGATTCCAAGACCTTTGTCGGGTTCATACCTTGTCCATGACAATATGCTTCCTATCTTACTGCTCCACCATTTGTCTTTCTCAATTGAGTTGATGTGCTCGATGTGATGGTATGTTTCTCCACCTAACTTCCTTCTATTATCGATGAATGGAATAGTCTTATTGGTATAAATGGGATTATTTTTGTCTCCATGGATAATCACTTCCTGATGGTTCCACTCAAACTTCACAGCCTGGTGTAGAGTAGAAGTTACGGCCCCAGCGGCATGTATCCAAGGTTTCCCCAACAACAGATTGTATGTAGCAGATATATCGAATACTTGAAACTCAACATAGAACCAGGTTGGGCCCATCTGTAAGCTGAGGTTGGTCTCCCCAATTGTGGCCCTTTAAGATCCATCAAATGCTTTCACATTCATACTTCCTGCTCGTATCTCGTTCAGGCCCTTACCCAATATTTTAGAGTAGTTAGTGGACATATGTTGAGACTCGAACCCCCATCTATCAGAACTCTGGCAATGAATTTATCCTCAAATTGCACCGTGATATGTAGTGCCCTGTTGTGACTTAATCCTTCCGGTGGCAGCTCGTCTTCATGAAAAGTGATCTTGTGTCTTTCCAACACTTACCCTAACATGTTGGCCATTTCTCAACTGGTGATGTTATTGGGTACATAGGCTTCATTCAACACCTTCATCAAGGCATTCCTATGTGCCTAGGATTTTTGCAACAGTGATAAAATGGATATTTGAGCAGGGGTTTTGTTCAGATGATCAACCACAGAATATTCTCTTGCTTGCACCTTTCTCCAAAGATCATCTAGGCCGATCTCAATGACAGGTGTCTTAGAGGCAGCTTCTTTGCTTGTTCCTCCCAATTGCTCGGGTGTATAAACCCTACCGGTTTTGGTCATGCCTTGCGCTACACCTGTTTCTTCCATTTTTTTCCTTTCCTTTCCTTCTTGCATCAGCAACATAATCCTATGGTATATCATTACACTTATAAGACGGTGTAGGTGTTACTATCACGGTGAAGGGTGTTGTTACTTCAACCTCAAATAGAGTCGGTGCGGCTACCTCAACTTCAATCAGTGCCTGAGTTTGTACCACGATAGGTGTGAGAGTGACTGGAGATGTTTTAGGGTTATCCCCTTCTCAAATGAGTCCAATTGACCCTTCTGAGTCCCATTCTTCATCGGTCTCTATCACGTTTACCCCTTCACCCCTGTGATCCGAGAGAAGATTGTTACGGGCGTTGAGTGCAGCCTCCTTTGCCTGTATGAATTTAGTGTCAATTAATATCTGAATCTTGTCCTTCAAGGTACGACACTCATCAATAGTATGACCCTTCATGCCTGAGTGATAGGCACATGTCTTATTTGGGTTAATCCACTAGGAAGAGTTTTCCATAGCAATAGCAGGAATTGGAGTGACATAGCTGGCAGCCTTTAGCCTCTCGTATAGTTGGTCTATGGGTTCAGCAATCGGAGTGTATTGTCTGGGTGGTCTACGATCGAAATTTGGTCTTGGGTTTTGGTAATTTTGGCGAGCTGGTGGTGAGTGGTAGTATGTTGATTGGGTTTTATAAATATGGTAAGTCGCAGCAGGTTGTTGGTATCTGGGAGGTGAAGGCTGATATGTGGGTGGAGGTATTTGGTATGTAAGAGGAGACTTTGGACCTTGGGCTACCAATACTGCACCCATTTCTTTCTTCTTGGAGATACCTCCCTACTTTAAAGCTTTATTTGTGGCTTGGAGTGCTTCGAAGTTTGTCACCATTCCGCTTTTGATCCCTTCTTCTATTCTTTCTCCCAACTTGATGATATCAGAAAATTTATGGATTTCAATAACCATCAATCTTCGTAGTATTATTGGTCCTGAGCTCTGACGAAGAACTTATTCATTTGTTCTTCTTCAAGTGTCGGTCTTTCCTTTGCGGCTTCAGACCTCCATCGAGTAGCATACTCGCGAAAAGTTTTCATTGGTTTCTTATTGAGATTCTGAATGTAGAAAATGTATGGTGCGTTTTTGTGTGTTAAACTTGAACCGATCCATGAGATCCGATGTCATGCTCACCCAGTTGACCCACTTCTTTGGGTTCTGACTGATGTACCAAGACAAGGCGTCTCCAGTGAGGCTCATCATGAACAGCTTCATACGGATTCGTTAATCCCTACCAACCCCTACAAGCTTGTCACAATACGTTCTCAAATGAACCTTCGGATCACCAGTTCCGTCGAACATTTCAAACTTAGGAGGTTTGTACCCTTCTGGCAGTTCTACATCTGGATAAATACACAAACTCTCATAATTCAAACCCTCAATGCCTTTTCCACCTTCGACACTCTGAACTTTGCCAGTAAGCTTCTTGAGTTCTACTACCATGTTCTTGATGAGCAAGTCCTTCTCGGAAATTCGGGTATGTATAGGGTCTTTGTGGGGTATGGGGAAAAGTTTCCACATATATGGGATTGCTTTGATGGACTTCGGGAATCTGAGCATAATGGTGGTTGTTGGTTGAGTTTTGGGGATCAGCGGTAGCCTGTGATGCATTTTGAGGAGTGTGGTAAGTGGTGGTTTGTGGATATTGAGTTGGATGGTAATGGTGTTGTGGAGGATTAGGTACTGTGGAGTATTACGGTTTTGAGGAGGTGTTGCGTATTGATGAGGCACGGGAGGATTTTGCGGATTTTGATTTTTTGTGTTTTGGGGAGGTACCGAGTTTTGGGCATTTGTGTTTTGTTGGTTGATGTCAGAAACATTTAGGGTGAGGGAAAGGTTTGCCAAGTTCCAGACCTGCACAAGCTCCCCTTGTAGCTCCAATATTTTCTGTTCCAGACATAGGACCAAATCATTATATGCTGGATTACTCCGACCGTCTGAAGTTTCAATGTTCTCTGTGTTGGCAGCGTTGTCTTTTCTAATACCACTCATATCATCCATTTTCGCTTTTCCTTTATTCTTGGGATCACTTGGTGGAGGAGGAGGTGGAGGACCTCTGGATCTAGTGTGATATGCTGACAATGTCAGTATACACGAACCAACCTTGGGGAATGGGAATAAACAAAAGAAAAGAAAAAAAAAAGGTAACCAAGTCAGTAAGGAGTATTAAAAGAATGCTTGCGATATTGAACATGTTTTACAGAATTATGTAATACATTCGCGTCCTAATTTTAGGGACCTCATTGTGCCCGAGGTAGGCCTAAGCGACACATAGACTTGGAGAAAATTGATGCCAATAATTGTGTCATTTCACTAATGTGAAAATGAGCCAAATCTTTACTAAAACGACAATAATGAGAAAGTCACTAATGGCATTTTCCTTATTACAATCAAAATCTTAACGTATCTAGAAAGCAGTAAAGACATTGTTTTCTAATCTACTTGGCCCCAGAAGGACCTTCTCCATGCTTGGCCTTCTTGGATCTGTCGATCAGGTTCCCAGGTCGCTCATATCCAACAGTAGGTAAGCCCTCGCTAGATGCCCCCCTTCATTGCCTTCCGCGTTCTGACAATCCGAGAGTTTTTTTTCTCATCTTTCCCTCGAGTTCCATTAACTCTTGCTCCAAATATTCCGATCTCTTTGTTGATTTAGTAGCAATTTCTCTCCATTCGTTGATTGCTTCCATATCCACTTTGTGTTGTTCCAAATGCCTAGCTTCAGACTCAAAGACCCTCTTGCGCAGCATCCTATACTTGACTTGTGCTTCAACAACGTCATCTATAATCCTATTCTTCAAATTAATTCTCGGGTTGGCATCTCCCACTATATCATCTACTAACCATGATGGGTAGAAGTACACATGGCCGGCATGATACCTGTCTGGCTCGATAGTATCTTTCTCCACAATGACCTTTTGATTCCACATATGTTGTGCCTCAAACTTGAACGGAATGATGTTCCCTTTAAAATCTGCTTTGTATTGGACCATGTGTTGATACCCAATTTTTTCTCAAAATATTTTAAATTTGCATATATAGTTTCAAAATCATTTATCAATAGCAATTGATATTTTTCACAATTTCCCTATATTTGTATTAATCTATCCAATATTTATTGCCAACAAATAATTATGAAATTGCATTACAAATGATTTCAAAAGCATTTCTTGGTTTCATTAACTACTTTTGGTCCTATTAAGACCAAATTATTTCATAATTAGCCAAATTGCCACCTTTTGGCTATAATTGCAATAACTTTACAATTATAGCTCAATCATACGATTTTATACTATTTTTATCCAGAAATTATTCATTTGTACTTTTAAAATACTAAGTAACCTAATTAGACCAGACCCAAGTCTGATTAAAATGGCCCAAACACCCAGGCCCAATACATTTACCCTACCCAACCCAACCCAATACCCCACTTCAATCCTGATCGTTGATCGCTCAGGTCAACGGTCTGGATTTACCCTTTCCTTAATTAATCCAAACGACCCCCCTCCCAACCCTCATTTCCCTCATCTTCTATCCGCCGTCATCCCCTTCCCTTTCTCTCTAAAATACTCTCTGCATCAAACCCTAATCCCCTCTCCATTCTCTGGTTCGCCGATAACAATGGTGGATCCCTACCCCCTAGCCTCTATGGATTCTCTCTATGGCTCGATTCTTGCATCCGTGAGGTCCTCAAGGGAACGATTGGTTATTCATCCACCCTCGGGGTCCGTGCTCACCTCCCATGGCTTTCATGTCATTNCCATGGATTTCATGTCATTCTCAGACCGTCCATGGCCATCTGAGTAAGATCCTCCCATCTCCGGCTAGAACTTGTGGTTTCTAAGCCGACTCTCTCTCTCTTTTTGGGTTCTCTCTCTGAAACACTAATTTTAACACTGGATTTCTTAGATCTGCAATAGATTTGGGAATATTCTGAGTTATTTTGTTGTTTTCTTAAAGATTTTTCGATTTTCCTAAAGCATCTCTTTATCTTCAAACTAGGGTTTCTTAACCCCTTTTCAAAAAAACGATTCTTCTTCTGACTTTAGTGTTATTCTGTGATTTTCACTGTGTTTAAATGATTTGTTTAAGTTTTTCCTTCATCTGATTTTATTAGTTGAAAACCCTAAGTTTCTTGGTTTAATCTTTGGGTTATTAGTTAAGCTTTATTGTTCGTTCTTTCAAACTTGTTTGCATGTTTGATTCTCATGAATCTGCTTCGATTAATCTGAGTATTTTTGTGATTTTCACCCTGTTTAACTTACTAGGGTTTTTGATTCTGCCTATTATGTGCTTACCTCGCTTACTCTCAGAGGTTTATGTTTATCAGTACTATATTCCAGTTTGAATCCCTGATTCTATATGATCTTTACTTTACCATGTCTATTAGGGTTCTAATTCTTGCCTTCTGCCTTGCTTATCATGTGTTTATTTTGTGCAATTTGTGTTGATTCCCCCTAATCAGTACTATTTCCTATTTGAACCCTTGATTCCCTGTGATTGATACCTTTCAATAATCTCTTATGATGATTTCACTGCTGATTTTTCGACCTTAGCTTATTTCTTGCCTTATTTTATAGTCGACTATGCTGTCAAATTAATTCTTATGTTATTTTCTTAATTAGAATCCTCTGAACCTAGCCTCAATTACATGTTCTATACTGGTATTGTGCTGAAATTATTTCTTTATTGTGTTATATTCCAGTCATATGGTATCTTTCCTTATTTATTGCATGTCTATTACCGTTCAAAGTTAACTCCTTAATTGAAGGGAGTACTTATATTGATCTTATGTTGATTGATTCTGATTCCCCAATCACTGCCTGACTTTGATTGTTACCTTATCCTACCTAGTTTCAAACTACTATATATACTTTCTCTTATTGACACTAAACAGACACGAACACATTAGTTAAAACTCTATCTCTTACACTCAACGATTTCTGCTCTCTTTCTGTGTCACTTACTATTATTCTGAGTTAGCCGGCTGCAAGCCAAGGATAACTATTGTGCTCTCCTTCCCCTTCACCTCTGTGTTTACTGTCCCTTTACTGGTATGTTCTGATTTTCAATTTAAGTCCCAAAACCAATATGATCATTTTACTGCTTCAGTTTATCATGTTCCTAGTCTGTTGCTATCTATTGTTTTGATGTTCAACATGTAATTGACCTCTTTGCATCATTGCTTCATCTAATATGATAATTATGTCTTAACTCTTTAGGATTAGCATGTTCTTATAAACCTGTAATCTGATTCAATATGACTCAATTCTGTTTAGTGCTTCTATGTCCTCACTGCTGCTATGAAATCCTATACTATGTCATCTCCTAATACCATGAACCCCCTAAGCACTTCTGATTCTGTGACTATGTTCTATTAGCATTCCTGAATTCATGTCTCACTATTTACACTATTACCTACCCCTTAATTGCAAGATACTTATGTTTATTATATGTGTATTATGTGTCCCCACTCCCCAATTATCCCTATGTGAAGGGTTGTTATTTGAGTATTGTTGAACCTGTTTGGCTCTATGTTTGATCTGTTGTTCGTTTGATTTCACCATTCTTACCAAAATTGTTTTACTTCTAAACAACTCTCCTATTTTATAAAACTACTGCAACTGAATCCCTTCTTTCAAATACTTCTTTCCAGTTAAACCCTTTTCAAAATTATGTCAAGCACTGTCACTCTACTCTTAGGTCCTTAGGTTCTGCCCCTCCAGTGTATGACTGCCTTGGGATTCCTGTGAGATCCCTTTGAACTCTTATGCACCGGGGCTTGCCCTTCCACACTGCACTTACTCAATTATGGTTATGAAATCTGGGTGTGAGCACTGCCCGGGATCCCTTGAGGTCCTTAGGGAACTCTGACACACCCAGATATGAGAAAGGCTATGAAATATTTGGGCACTTGAGGTTCTGGTAATCTGGGCTTGTTTTCATGCTCCCTATAGTTTAACTTCTTCTTTTCCTTATCTATTTATGTAATTTATTCAACTGGTTTGTAATAATTATTGCAAATGAATACCGGGGGATGGCTAGTGAAATTGAGGGATAGCTATATGATCTTATCAATGCCACTGGGTAGAAATCATGCCTTAGGCTTTACATTCCCTATATATGCATTAGAATCCATGCTTAGGACTAACATGTTCATTCAAACCATGCCAAACATAGATATCATGTCGTTAAGGCTTTCATGTTTATTGCTTTAACGTACGGCATGTCCTTAATTTATGCTTATGCCTACCACTTAGAAATACTGCTCCTAGGGTGATAAAATTAATACTCTGATGCATTCAAAACATGTCCCAATCATCCTGTAACTCTTTGTGCATTTTAGAACTCATGCTTTAGGAATCCTGTGCATCCTGAAATTACGTCTTAGCCATCCTGCATTTATATATGCATATTAGATACCATGCTCTAGGATTTCGTCTACATTTACTTAACTACGCCTAGTTTAAACTGCTGAATCATGAAAAGGTATAAGATAGCCTCGCATATGATTATCATGTATGCTCTTAATAGAAATTGGTAACTATCTCTGCATTCTCAGATTTACATCATTTAGAACAGCATGTTTTAGGTAAAACAACCTCTGAATTATATAATAGTTATGGTAGTTACTACGCACAACCCCACGCTTAGGAAAGCCTTAGGTAATCAATATCTTGAAAAAAATGAACACTGTTTTGATTGCGTTTACTGTCTAAAGGCTAACAGGTTTTAAAATCAGTAGGCAAATTGATTAGGTCCTTGCTATTGAGTTTATAAACAATCTTCATACATTTGTGCATTGATATTCACTTAGATATCATGTCTTAGGATTCTGTCTAATAAAACTGCCTCTTGTTTGTGCTTGAGGCGTGTTGTTTATGTGCATTATCTATGGAGGTAAATCTGAGCCTCTTAACTGATTTTCCTGCATTTATTTGTAAAGTCCTACTTGTTCTTGCTTGTCGCCTAGAATTTTATCCTTTTAACCTTAGGGAGTTTGTCTAAAACTGCCCATATTTAGAGGTCCTAAATTCCTACAAGGCCATTAAGAAGGGACGGATAACAGCACGCATAGAGGTCGTTAAATAAACTCACTTAATAACCACTAAGGGGTGGGAAGGGTAGACATGGATATGATATCCGGTGCGCTAATGCCACGTGTAGCCCCTCTTCTGAGGAGTGATTACTGGGCATTGTACTGATGTGATCCTATAGGATAAACCACCTAGGACCCTCCCAGTAACGACCCGACCGGTCATTTTGAGCTCTAGCGCGTCGTTCTACGGTTTGAAGTCTTGAGCAGCTTCGTTTCAAGTATTATGACATGTGGGCGTGGTCGGAATTGAATTCCAGGAAGTTAGAATTGATTTGGAAAGGAAATTCTCATTTCAGAAGCCTTAAGTTGGAGAAATCAACTAAGATTAGAATTTTGAGTAAATGATCTCTGAATCAGGATTTAAAGATTCCAGCAGGTTCGTATGATGATCTTGGACTTGGGTGTATGTTCGGATCGGGTTTTGGATAATCCGGGAGAATTTCGGCGTATATTATGGAAGTTAGCATTTTAGAATGATTTCATGAATTTGGGTTCGGAGTGCATATCACTGAGGTTGATGTCAGTTTGGGATTTCGAGTCTAGGAATAGCTCCGTATGGTGATTCTGGAGTTTGGAGCACGATCGGAAGTGAATTCGGATGTTCGGAGGTCATTTTGAAGTCATTTGGCTAAAGATAGAAATTTAAAGGTTTTTGAGAAATCCGATCGGAAGTGGAAATTTTGATATCAGGGTCGGAATGCAATTCCGAAAGTTGGAGCAGGTCCGTAATGTCAAATATGACTTGTGTGCAAAATTTGGGATCAATCGGACTTGATTTGATAGGTTTCGGCATCGGAGGTGGAAGTTTGAAATTTCAAAGTTCATAAAGAATTGGATTTTGAGTGCGATTCATGATTTCGGCGTTGTTTGATGTGATTTGAGGGCTTGAGCAAGTCCGTGTCGTGTTTTGGGACAGTTTGGTATAATTGGACGGGGTCCCGGGGGCCTCGGGTGGATTCCGGGTGCTTAACAGATCAAAGTTGAAGTTGGAAGAAGGGCTGAGTTGCTGTCATCTGGTGCAACCGCACCTGCAAGGCTTTGACCGCAGGTGCGGCCTGGGAGCCGCAGGTGCGAGTGTGGCTTGGCTTGGCTGGGAACCGCAGGTGCAAAGGAAATCCCGTACCTACGAAGCCGCAGGTGCAGGAAGTAGGGCGCATGTGTGATTTGGCTGGAATTGAGGGAAATCGCAAGTGCGGTGGGTTTGGTCGCACCTGCGAGATCGGAGGTGCGGAGGAAGGACCGCCTGGGCAGAATGTGTTAAAAATCGGATTTGAGCCACTTCTCTCTCATTTTTCATTTGGGTTAGCAGATTTTGGAGGGCTTTTCAAGGGAGATTTCACCAAGCATCAAGAAGTAGGTTGTTTCTACTTGTTTCTAAGGTTAAATACAAGATTTATGCATGATTTGATATAGGAATTGTGGGGAAAATTGGGGGTTTTGGCAGAAAAACCTAGAAAATGTAACTTTGGATTTTAGCCACGAATTGAGCATGAATATTTGAGAAAATTATATATTTGAGTTAGTAAGGCTATGGTTTGAATGTGCCTTTGAGAAATTTCGGATTCCGGGCTCGTGGGCCTGAGGGAATTTTGGTGATTTCACTGAGCGGGGTTGGGGAAGTATATTTTCTGAACTTGTTGTGAGTATTAGGATGAATTTTCATTGCTTTGTCATATATGTGGTAGTTTTGGAGCGTTATGCGCCCGTTGGAGTCATCGGAAGGGCTTGGAAGTCGGTGTTGGAATTCCAGAGCGAGGTAAGTCTCCTTTCTAACTTTGTGAGGGGGAATCGTCCCCCTAGGTGAATTAATTCACTACATGCTATTATCTTCGGGGGATATGTACGCACGAGGTGACGGGAGTCCGTGCGTAGCTACTATTATGCCATGTCCGGGTAGCCTAGGACCCACTAGCATGCTTTATGTGTGTACCTGTAACCCTGCCTGTATCATTGACCTGTTAATATGACCGAAAACGTAATTAAATGTTTAAAAGAAAGCTGGAGTTCATACTATTATCCTTCTAAAGAGAATTTGTTTCCGCTGTAAATATATGTGTACCTGAATTAGGTTGTATCGAGGAATACCATTAAATTTGACAAACGAGTTTCAAAAAAACAAATGATTTCAAAACCTATGTTTCATGCTTCTTTTAATACGGATTTTGCTATTTTCCATGAGAAAACTATTGTTCTTAATAAAAAAGTGGATTTAAATGTGTGGAAATGTGTCATCACTCGAGTCGCAGGCATGATTCGCGATCGAGGGGATATTTATGTTAATTATATATATGAGTTAGCACACGAGTCGCATGTATGATTCGCGATCGTGGGGAGCTTTATATTTAGTATATCGAGTCAGCACACGAGTCGCAGGTATGATTCGCGACCGTGGGGAGCTTTATATCGAGTCAGCACACGAGTCACAGTTATGATGCGCGATCGTGGGTTAGCTTATTATATCAAGTTAGCACGCGAGTCGCGGGTATGATTCGCGATCGTGGGTTAGCTTATGACCTCAGTCCCTATGACCACCCTTATGACTCCGGCCGGTCGTCTTGTCCTGGTATGTGTATGATCACTTGAGTTCTGAGTCACTTATAATTGGAGTGTCAGGTATTGGTTAAGAGGAGATTTTGGTACTTGTTGTTCCTTTTTCAGTTATTATCTGGATTTCGTTATTTGCTATGTATTTGTTGCTCATTGTCTTTCATGTCCATTGTATTTCATCATATACTGCCACATGTTGTATTGTCGGACCTTAGTAAGAGTCTAATTTGCCCCCTCGTCACTACCTCTCTGAGGTTAGGCAGGCGACTTACTGAGTACACGTTGTTTTGTACTCATGCTATACTTGATGTGCATCTTATTGCACAGGTACTTTCATAGCTAATGTGGAGATTTGGAGACTTAGGCGAGCTGCATCTTCTGGAGGTGATCCGCAGTTGACAAAGTCACCTTCATATTGTATCTGTTTCATTTTAAATTTCCTTGTCCAGTTGTATTTCGGACAGGCTTTGTAATATTTG
>MDKI01143983.1:0-23549 GCA_005239505.1 Nicotiana paniculata
TGAACCTCAGGCACCTTGGTCTGCGTAATTCCAATCGCAGCCGCATAGGTACTTTCACGGCCGTACATTTATGGTGCGGTCCGCGCTCATCTTTTTGTCCAAAAACACTCTCTGAATCTCTCCTACGCAGACCGCGTAATTGTGATCGCAACCGCATTATAACTTTCGCGCTTAAGAACTCTTTTCCCAGCCTTGGTTTTTGTTCAACTTTTGAATCCTTTGTGAGTTGATTATGGTTCCTTTGGCTCATTTTGAACAATTCCTGCAACCAAGCATATTTTATTAGTTTCCGGGAATACCTTTCAAGCATTTTTGGCCTAAAACACAAGTAAAAGAGAGAAAATAATAGGTTAAAATCCCAACTTATCAACTCCCCCAAACCTAAGCTTTTGCTTGTCCTCAAAGCAAATAAGGTAATTCCCACCTCCACTAGAAAAAAAAGGATATTTCAGTTAGCCTAAGGTGAATCAATCATGCATCAATTGGGACTAACAATTACCCTCTACACAAATGAATTATCAACAACACCATGTTATGACCTTTTTGGGTACCATAGTTCTAATGTGACACTAGAGCGTCAAGAGTTGACTCAATTCATCAAGGAAGCTCGCTCTATCACGTAGGTTATTGTGGATCCCAGACTCCTTCTCTACTACTCTCCATAAGCAAATCTCACTTTAGAATGCAACACCCAAAACAAGGATTGTGAAGAAGTGCGCTCATCACTCTCAAAAGAATGCAACAAGTCCAGCTCTAGGTACCATAAGCTTGCCCCTTATGTGAATCACCACTAATGTAAGCTTACTCAACTTGAAATTATATAGGGCTTTTGGGAGACTTTAATGAAGTTTTTTGGATCAAGGTAGGACTTATCGGACTATGATGGTTTCATCTTTCCTTAAGCACTTCATTTTCTCATTTTAGCTCATACTTTCTTGACTCTTTGAGTCATTTTCTTCTTCCTTAGGGGAACTAGAGAGACACTGTCACTCTTTCTTGCTCATGACAATCATTTTTCTCCTTTTCTAATCACTCCATGCCTTTAATCGTTGCGTTCTTTAAACCCCTTCAACTTTCACTTTCTTTTTGACATATTTCTTTTTGGCCTTTCTTCCTTTTCTTTGCCTTTACTTTTCTTCATTTCTTTTTCTTCTTTGTACTCTTTTCCCGGCCTTGGTTTTTGTTCAACTTTTGACTCCTTTGTGAGTTGATTATGGTTCCTTTGGCTCATTTTGAACAATTCCAGCAAGCAAGCATATCTCATTAGTTTTCGGGAATACCGTCAAGCATTTTTGGCCTAAAACACAAGTAAAAGAGAGCAAATAATAGGTTAAAATCCCTACTTATTAGCCACTGAGATGCCTCGGCATTATTTGAACCTGGTTTCACGTATTCATATGTTTCCTCTTATTTTGCTCATTTTCTGAATATGCCCCGTGAGTCCTTAGTTTCATCGGTTCATGTATCTACTCCTGTGGGCGATACTATTGTTATGGACCGCATATATCGGTTGTGCGTGGTGACTATTAGGGGTATGGAGACCCGAGTAGACGTTTTGTTGCTCAGTATGATCTACTTTGATGTGATATTGGGTATGGATTGGTTATCTCCATGCCATGCTATTCTAGATTGTCATGCTAAGACTGTGACGTTGTCGATGCCGGGATTTCTAAGGGTTGGGTGGAGCGGTTCTATTATGTACCAAGTTGGGTGATTTCATACTTGAAGGCTCAGCGTATGGTTGAGAAGGTTTGCCTATCTTATTTGGATTTTGTGAGGGATGTTAGTGCAGAGACTCCTAACATTGATTATGTTCCGGTTGTACATGATTATTCGAATGTGTTTCCTGTAGACCTACCGAGCATGCCGCCTGACAGGGATATTGACTTTGGTATTGATTTTGTGTCGGGCACTCAGCCCATTTCTATTCCACCGTATCGTATGGCACTGGCAGATTTGAAGGAATTGAAATAACATCTTGAGGAACTCCTTGATAAGGGTTTTATTCGGCCTAGTGTGTCAAATTGGGGTGCACCGGTTCTATTTGTGAAGAAGAAGGATGGTTCCATGAGGATGTGCATTGATTACAGGCAGTTGAACAAGGTTAAAATCAAGAACAAGTATCCTTTGCCTCGTATTAATGATTATAGTTCTAGCAATAACTAGGCTAAATATCACTAACACATTCACATTCAAGACCTAAAATCAAATACCCATTAAATACCCACGCTGGGGTTGGGTCACAACCCTAGCTATGGATGTAGCTACTCATGGAAATAACAGAAATTCAAGATCCCAAAAGATCTGATCCAACAGAAATCCCGCATTGAGCGTAGCTGATAAGCGAAAATGAAGATAAAATTCATAATACTAGATTAAAAGATGAAAATCTAATGTTGAAAGATGAATCTAGTACAAAATTTCCCAAAACGGAATGTTCAGCCGTCTCAGGTGATCCTACAGTACATAACATAACCTAAAAATGACAAAAAATTTTATTAATGCTAAGCTAAAATTTTCTGACAAAAATACCCTTGCGGAGGTTGTGCGGCCGCATAATTCTGAGCGCGGCCGCACTCTTTATTTCGCGGCCGCACAATAATGATAGCGGTCCGTGTTCTTCAATTTTGGATCTGGGTTGAGTTGAGATCATGGACTGCATAATTTCAATCGCCGTCACACAAAGGACTTCTGCGGACGCACAATTCTGGCGCGGACCGCACTTCTTTCTTTTGCTTAAGTTGTGAACTCTCTGAACCTCAGGCACCTTGGTCTGCGTAATTCCAATCGCAGCCGCATAGGTACTTTCACGGCCGTACATTTATGGTGCGGTCCGCGCTCATCTTTTTGTCCAAAAACACTCTCTGAATCTCTCCTACGCAGACCGCGTAATTGTGATCGCAACCGCATTATAACTTTCGCGCTTAAGAACTCTTTTCCCAGCCTTGGTTTTTGTTCAACTTTTGAATCCTTTGTGAGTTGATTATGGTTCCTTTGGCTCATTTTGAACAATTCCTGCAACCAAGCATATTTTATTAGTTTCCGGGAATACCTTTCAAGCATTTTTGGCCTAAAACACAAGTAAAAGAGAGAAAATAATAGGTTAAAATCCCAACTTATCAACTCCCCCAAACCTAAGCTTTTGCTTGTCCTCAAAGCAAATAAGGTAATTCCCACCTCCACTAGAAAAAAAAAGGATATTTCAGTTGGCCTAAGGTGAATCAATCATGCATCAATTGGGACTAACAATTACCCTCTACACAAATGAATTATCAACAACACCATGTTATGACCTTTTTGGGTACCATAGTTCTAATGTGACACTAGAGCGTCAAGAGTTGACTCAATTCATCAAGGAAGCTCGCTCTATCACGTAGGTTATTGTGGATCCCAGACTCCTTCTCTACTACTCTCCATAAGCAAATCTCACTTTAGAATGCAACACCCAAAACAAGGATTGTGAAGAAGTGCGCTCATCACTCTCAAAAGAATGCAACAAGTCCAGCTCTAGGTACCATAAGCTTGCCCCTTATGTGAATCACCACTAATGTAAGCTTACTCAACTTGAAATTATATAGGGCTTTTGCGAGACTTTAATGAAGTTTTTTGGATCAAGGTAGGACTTATCGGACTATGATGGTTTCATCTTTCTTTAAGCACTTCATTTTCTCATTTTAGCTCATACTTTCTTGACTCTTTGAGTCATTTTCTTCTTCCTTAGGGGAACTAGAGAGACACTGTCACTCTTTCTTGCTCATGAAAATCATTTTTCTCCTTTTCTAATCACTCCATGCCTTTAATCGTTGCGTTCTTTAAACCCCTTCAACTTTCACTTTCTTTTTGACATATTTCTTTTTGGCCTTTCTTCCTTTTCTTTGCCTTTACTTTTCTTCATTTCTTTTTCTTCTTTGTACTCTTTTCCCGACCTTGGTTTTTGTTCAACTTTTGACTCCTTTCTGAGTTGATTATGGTTCCTTTGGCTCATTTTGAACAATTCCAGCAAGCAAGCATATCTCATTAGTTTTCGGGAATACCGTCAAGCATTTTTGGCCTAAAACACAAGTAAAAGAGAGCAAATAATAGGTTAAAATCCCTACTTATCAGCCACTGAGATGCCTCGGCATTATTTGAACCTGGTTCCACGTATTCATATGTTTCCTCTTATTTTGCTCATTTTCTGAATATGCCCCGTGAGTCCTTAGTTTCATCGGTTCATGTATCTACTCCTGTGGGCGATACTACTGTTATGGACCGCATATATCGGTTGTGCGTGGTGACTATTAGGGGTATGGAGACCCGAGTAGACGTATTGTTGCTCAGTATGATCGACTTTGATGTGATATTGGGTATGGATTGGTTATCTCCATGTCATGTTATTCTAGATTGTCATGCTAAGACTGTGACGTTGTCGATGCCGGGATTTCTAAGGGTTGGGTGGAGCGGTTCTATTATGTACCAAGTAGGGTGATTTCATACTTGAAGGCTCAGCGTATGGTTGAGAAGGTTTGCCTATCTTATTTGGATTTTGTGAGGGATGTTAGTGCAGAGACTCCTAACATTGATTATGTTCCGGTTGTACATGATTATTCGAATGTGTTTCCTGTAGACCTACCGAGCATGCCGCCTGACAGGGATATTGACTTTGGTATTGATTTTGTGTCGGGCACTCAGCCCATTTCTATTCCACCGTATCGTATGGCACTGGCAGATTTGAAGGAATTGAAATAACATCTTGAGGAACTCCTTGATAAGGGTTTTATTCGGCCTAGTGTGTCAAATTGGGGTGCACCGGTTCTATTTGTGAAGAAGAAGGATGGTTCCATGAGGATGTGCATTGATTACAGGCAGTTGAACAAGGTTAAAATCAAGAACAAGTATCCTTTGCCTCGTATTAATGATTTATTTGACCAGCTTCAAGGATCTAGGGTGTTCCCCAAGATTGATTTGAGATCCAGATATCACCAACTGAAGATTCGGGATTCGGATATTCTTAAGACAACTTTCAGGACCCGTTATGGCCATTATGAGTTCTTGGTTATGTATTTTGGGCTGACCAATGCCCCAGCAGCGTTCATGTATTTGATGAACAGTGTATTCTAGCCCTATTTGGACTTCTTCTTTATTATATTCATTGATGACATCCTGGTGTACTCTCGTAGCCAGGAGGAGCATGATCAGCATTTGAGGATTGTATTACAGATATTGAAGGAGGAGAAGCTTTATGCAAAGTTCTCCAAGTATGAGTTTTGGCTCGGTTTAGTAGCATTCTTGGGTCACGTGGTGTCCAGTGAGGGTATTCAGGTAGATCCGAAGAAGATTGAGGCGGTGCAGAGTTGGCCTAGACCGTCCTCAGCCATAGAGATTAGGAGTTTTCTTGGTTTGGCAGGTTACTATCGTCGCTTCATGGAGGGATTTTCATCTATTAAATTTCCCTTGACCAAATTGACCCAAAAGGGTGCTCCATTCAGGTGGTCGGATGAGTGTGTAGAGAGCTTTCAGAAGCTCAAGTCTGCTTTGAACACTGCTTCAGTGTTAGTTCTGCCATCATCTTCAGGTTCTTATACCATGTATTGTGATGCCTCGAGGGTAGGCATTGGTTGTGTTTTGGTGCAGGAGGGTAGGGTGATTGCCTATGCCTCGCGCCATTTGAAGACCCATGAGAAGAATTATCATGTCCATGATCTTGAGTTAGTAGCCATTGTTCACGCCTTGAAGATTTAGCGTCATTATTTATATATGGTTCATTGTGAGATCTATATTGATCACCGGAGTCTGTAGCATCTGTTTAAGCAGAAGGATTCTTAATTTGCATTTGCGGAGATGGTTGGAGCTTCTTAAGGATTATGATATCACTATTTTGTACCATCCGGGGAAGGCCAATATGGTGGTCGATGCTTTGAGTCGCCGGGAAGAGAGTTTGGGGAGTTTAGCATATATTCCTCCGGCAGAGAGACCTTTGTCATTGGATTTTCAGGCCTTAGTAGGACAGCTTGTGAGGTTGGATATTTTGGATATGAGTCGGGTATTGGCTTAGTCTTCTCTTTATGACCATATCAGGGAGCATCAGTATGATGAACCCCACTTGCTCGTTCTTCAGGATAGGGTCCAGCGAGGTGATGATAGAGATATGACTATTGGTGATGACGATGTGTTGAGTATGCAAGGACAGATATGTGTGCCTAATGTGGATGGGCTTCGGGAGTTGATTCTTGAGGAGGCCCACAGCTCGCGGTATTCCATCCATCCGGGTGCCGTGAAGATGTACCAGGATTTGAGACAGCACTATTGGTGGAGGCAGATGAAGAAGGATATAGTTAGGTTTGTAGCTCGGTGTCTCAACTGTCAGCAGGTTAAGTATGAGCATCAGAGACCGGGTGACTTGCTTCAGAGATTATAGATCCCGGAGTGGAAGTGGGAGCGGATCACCATGGACTTTGTAGTTGGTCTCCCACAAACTTCGAGGAAGTTCAATGCTATTTGGGTTATGGTGGATCGGCTGACCAAGTCTGTGCACTTCATTCCTGTTGGTACTACTTATACTTCACAACGGTTGACAGAGATTTACATTCGAGAGATTGTTCGCCTGCATGGTGTCCCAGTTTCCATCATTTCAGATAGAGATAATCAGTTCATATAGCAATTTTGAGGGTCGTGCAGCGAGAGTTGGGTACTCAGGTTGTGTTGAGCACAGCTTTTCACCCTTTGACAGACGGACAATCCGAGCGCACTATTCTGATATTGGAGGACATGTTGTGCGCTTGTGTAACTGATTAGGGTTGTTCATGGGACCAGTTTCCACCGCTCGTGTAGTTTGCATATAATAACAGTTATCAGTCGAGTATTCAGATGGCTCCCTACGAGTCTTTATATGGGAGGAGGTGTAGATCTCCGGTAGGATGGTTTGAGCCAGGTGAGGCTAGGCTCTTGGGTACAGACTTGGATCACGATACATTAGATAAGATGAAATTTATTCAGGAGCGACTTCGCTCGGTGCAGTCTAGGAAGAAGAGCTATGCGGACAGGAAGGTTTGTGATGTGTCTTTTACGGTTGGGGAGAAGGTTTTGCTGAAGGTATCACTCATGAAGGGTGTTATGAGGTTTTGGAATAGGGGCAAGTTGATCCCTTGGTTCATCGGGCCTTTTGAGGTGCTTCAGAGGATAGGGGAGGTGGCTTACAAGCTTCCCTTGCCACCCAGCTTGTCGAGTGTGCATCCGGTATTTCATGTTTCCATGCTCTGGAAGTATGTTCGTGATCCGTCCCATGTTTTGGACTTCAGCACGGTTCAGTTGGAGGGTGATATGACTTATGATGTGGAGTCGGTGGCTATTTTAGATCAACAGGTTCGAAAGTTGAGGTCAAAGGACATAGCTTAAGTGAAAGTGCAGTGGAGAGGTCAGCCTGTGGAGAAGGCCTCCTGGGAGACCGAGGGGGAGATGCGGAGTAGATATCCACACCTATTTGAGACTCCAGGTATGTTTCTAGACTCGTTCGAGTTGTTTAAGAGAAGGAGGATGTAACGACCTAGCCGGTCGTTTCGAGAGTTATAGCCTCGTTTCCCCCATTTCTGCTTCTTTATGTGTTATTCAGCTATATTGTATTGTATCGGGTTGGTTGGTTCGGGTCCGGAGTGGTCTCGGAGTGGAATGAGACACTTAGTCTCCTATTTAGAAGCTTAAGTAGGAAAAGTCAACTGGACGTTGACTTATGTGTAAACGATCTCGAATTTGGATTTTTATGGTTCGCTTAGCTCCGTTAGGTAATTTTGGACTTAGGAGCGCGTAAGAAATGTAATTTGGAGGTCCATGGTAGAACTAGTCTTGAATTAACGAAAGTTGGAAATTTGGCGATTTTGGTCGCAGTGAAAAATTTGATATCGGGGTCAGAATGGAATTTCGAAAGTTGGAGTAGGTTCGTAGTGTCATTTGTGAATTTTTTGTAAAATGTGAGGCCATTCGTACATGGTTTGTTAGGTTTCGGCGTCGTTTGCGAAATTTGGAAGCTTAGAAGTTCTTAGGCTTGAATCTGAGGGTAATTTTGTGTTTTGATGTTGTTTTGAGTGTTCCGAAGGTTCGACTAAGTTTGTGTGTTGTTATATGACTTGTTAGTGTGATTGGTTGAGGTCTCGACGGCCTCGGGTGAGTTTCGGGTGGTTAACGAATTGATTTTTGGTGTTGATAGTTGTTGATTCTACTGGTGTTGAAGTTGTTGGTATTTTCCGCACCTGCGGATGGGGAGCCGTAGGTGCGATGCCGCATGTGCACTTGGGAAGTCACAGGTGCAGGCAGTGTTGGGCTAGACTGGATGCGTAGGTGCGAGATAGTGGACGCATTTGCGAGCCCGCAGGTGCGAGACCTGGGGCGCAGATGCGGAAGGGCGGAGTTGGTCAGTTTCCGCATAAGCGGAGCGTGAGTGTGCAGGTGCGCGATCCGCAGGGTTGTGCGAAGATGCGAAACCTGGGATCCTAAGTGAGTTCCGCACATGCGATGTGATTTTTGCAGGTGCGGTGTTGCAGAAGCGAGGATTGGTCCGCAGGACCGAAAGGCCTGGGCACTGTCACGACCCAAACTGGAGGATCATGACTAGTACTCGGGCCATACTTGTCGAGCACCAACGTACATTTTATCTAATCTTCTTATTATCTTTAAGGGCCGACGGGATCAATATAAATAGTAGATATGGATTATGAACACCAAACAATGATAGATAATGGAATGAACATGGATAACATGGGATAACAAGACTTACATATAAGTTAGGAGCTACCACGCTTCCATGAAAGACTATACAACAAAAATCATCTGACAAGGCATACCAAACTATACATAAGCTGACACTTGTCTATGAGCCTCTAAAGGAGCATAAGTAATGCAACATAGTCGGACCAGGGCCCCGACACACCCATAATATCTATAAGAAAAATGCATACCAAGACCACGGCAAGTCCGTAGAAGGGATCTCGCCTATAACCGCTGAACTGGAAAGCCTATTGTGGTGGGGGAATTGCGTCTACCTGTCTATCAGGACCTGCAGCACGACATGCAGCATCAAAAAATAAAAAGGACGTCAGTACGAATAATGTACTGAGTATGTAAGGCAGGTCAATTTAAATATGAACAATAATGTAAAGAGAGGTAGAGAAGATACAACCTGTAACATCTGAGTTCTTCTAAGAGACAGTAACATGAAATGCATGATACATATATACACATAATCTTTTAAAAACATCCGCCTCTGTGGGCATCATCATTATCGTATCAACATCCGCCTCTGTGGGCATCATCATCATCATATCATACCCGGCCTCAAAGAGGACTCGGTAAACCCAACTGATCAGTGGTTGCACAATAGGTGCCATACCCGGCCGACTATAGTGCGGCTCGGTAGAGTAAAATAGATACATATATATAATGCATGTAGGACTCATTGGAATCATGTTCTGAACATTTCGGAGTGACGTAAGGTCGATATTCTCCGTACACATTATTAGGATTAACTCTTCATCAAGAATATTATAAGAATCAGGAAGTACCAACAACATTGATAACATAATAATAAGAGGAGCAACCTTAACATCAATTGCTTCATAAGAAGGGAAACAATATAAGTACTGCTAGCTTGTAAGAGTAGAGTATCTTTGGAAGCTCGTTCATTGCATTATGTACAATCGGAGTCGTGCAAAATAAGGAAAGGGATAGACTCACATACCTTGTATATACTGCCCCAATCTCTAGCTATGCAATTGTCACGACTCCTTAGTCTACAATAAAAGAAACGACACTATCGTTATCATTTAAGCGTCATAACTATTGTGTATCGACCACAACCTATTTTACGATGAAACGGACAACACCTCCCCTATATATATGACTTCACACAAGTCAAAACAATCACCAAACATCCCAAAAAACATCAATAATAATCAAATTGAGCCTCCCAAAACAGTCCACACACAACCTAATAACTTCATACATAAGACGACCACTGTAGTCGTGTCAAACGAACAGATAATGTTACAACGAACGACCAGCCCACAACCCTACATATATATGGTGTTTCTCCATACCCTTCCTCCTCCAAAACTCCACAATACAGTAGTAAAACACGCAGCCCAACAGCAACACAAAAGAGTCCGCAAAACAGTCCGCTACAAGTGAATGACTCGAACTCACGGCTTCCGATCACCGTCCCGTGAGTTCTTACAAGTATAAACGAATTACCATGAATTTACAGCACAAAAAAATGGATGAAAGAGAGCAGTAAACTCACCTTACTTGCTGGATAACTCAGCCCTTATCTTGGTTCTTCAAACTCTAGGGTTTACCCAAAATACGAGTTACAACATCCTTGATTCGTTTAACTTCTAATATGTGTTAATCACTCTTGTATCATTTAATATCAATAGGATTAACTTCTTATCATCTCAAAGATAATCTCTTCTCATGATTACGTCGATTAACTTATGGCATGAGCCAACGTACGTGAATATGGGTTGTAATAGGCAGAAAGTATAAAAAGGAGACTTCGCGAATTTTGGTCCATCTTCCACCATTTTCAGTCGGTTTTGGAGCTTTTGGGAGTGATTTGAAGAGAGATTCAAGGGGTTTTCATTGAGGTAAGTTGCTTGAGCCCTAATACTTGTATATATGGTGATTTCCTGTTGTTTAATCATGTAATTAGTTGAAATTAGGGGTGAAAATGAGGGGTTAGGGTTTGGGATTTTGGAGAGTTTGATTTGGGAATTTGAGGGGTCAAACGGTGTCGGATTTTGGTGAATTTCGTAGGTATGTATTAGTGAGTGAATGGGTTTTTTAGTTTTGTAATTTTTGTCGAATTTCGAGACGTGGGCCCAGGGCCCAGGTTTGAGCCGATTTCGGGATTTTGGTCTAATTTGATAGTTTTTCTTGTGAAATTCATTCCATTAGCGTATATTGATGGTATTTTTCTGGTTGTGAATAGATTCGGAGCATTTGGAGGCCGAGTCGAGGGGCAAGAGCATCGCAGAACAGAAATTTGATCGATTTGAGGTAAGTAACGATTGTAAACCTCAGATTTTGTGTTATGTGACTATTTTGAAGTGACGCACATGCTAGGTGACGGGCGTGTGGGCGTGCACCGTTGAGAATTGTGACTTGGTCCGTCCAGTAGCAACTATAAAGTTGCATATTTTGTTGAAACTATATGATACTTATGTGTTTTAGAAAGAATTTATGTAAATTGGGTCAGATGTCATGTTTAGGACTTATGCTAGTGTTGTTTTGACCCTTAGAGGTCTTTTCTTGCTATCCTCTCATTGTTTTTGATTGAAAACCTATACTCATTCGTGTTATAAATATTTACTGCATAGTTCAGCCTCTTTTACTCTATTTTGATGCATTATGTAAATGTTGTTTGGCTGAGTACTTTGATTTCTGAGAGCCCGAGGGGTTGGAGAGGTTTATGACTGAGTGAGACCGAGGGCCTAATTTGTGAGGATATTTATGGGATCGGGCTGCACGCCGCAGCATGTTTGATATAGGCCAAGGGCTTCATTGATTTATGCCATGATTTGGCTTGATATAGCTCTTGGGCTGAAGGAGCCCCTCCGGAGTCTGTACACACTCTCAATGACTGCAGGTACCTACTGAGTGCGAGTGTCGAGTGCTGAGTGACTGGGAGACATGAGTGATGGTGAGGTTTTCCCGAGGGGCTGTTTACGAATGACTGTGAGGTTTGCCCGAGAGGTTGTATATGAGTGATGTTTTGTCCGAGGGGATGATTATGATTTCATCATTTCTGCTCACCTTCGCGTTGAGCCTTTGTTTGAAAACTGTTGAAAGCTATCTTTAAATGATTTCACTGGAATTGGATTTAAACGAGTTGATTTGATTTGAACTTTGGTTTTAAAAGCATGTTGTATTATACCAAGTTTTGTGATATGAATTTTACTTGCATTATTGCTCATCACTACTTCTCAGTCTCTATTTACTGTTGTTGCTTACTGAGTTGACATACTCAAGTTACTCCATGCATCTTGTGTGCAGATCTAGGCGCATCTGGACACGGTAGCAGCTGTTGACTATTCCAGTTGCAGATTTCTTGGAGATAGCAATGTAGCTGCCTGACGATTGCAGACCTGCTCGTCTCTTTCTTATTTTCCTTTAATTGTTTTTAGATACTCTCCATACTATGATAGTCTTGATATTGTCAGACAAAATTGTAGTAGAAGCTCATGACTAGTGACACCCTGATGTCGGGTTTTTCTTTCCTCACTTTTGTTTTGATTTGTGAAGGCTTATTATGAATAGCTTTGAAATTATCTTTGAAATGGAAACATCGTTTGTTTTGGTAACGAGTCGGTTTGCCTAGTACCACGATAGGCACCATCACGACTAGATTGGTTAGGGCCGTGACAAGTTGGTATCAGAGTCTAGGTTACATAGGTCTCACGAATCATGAGAAGGTTTAGTAAAGTCTTGAGGATCGGTGCGAGACGTCCGTACTTATCTTCGTACACTTTAATTTGTTAATGTAACATGTCGAAGGCGAGGATAAATTGAAAATATAAAGGAACTTATCGTCGTTATTATTTCGTATCTCATCTAATATCGTCGCACGTGGGTGTATAATAAACATATCAAAATCACCTGCCCGTAAGCTTTTTTCACGTCACCAATCAAATGTTTTTACCGCTTTTAACTGAATTTCTCTGATGCAATTTCGTGACACTTCACTGACATTTTGTACCATTTTTTCTTTAATTGAGTACTCCCACACAATTTATTTTCCCTTTTATAACAGCATTTATCCTAATTTGTTTGATATTTTTAAAATTTTTCAAAAGTTCATTTGACTAATTCCTAAAATTGTTAACCTAAATTTTGTACATTAATGGATCATTTGGTTTTAAGACAAGTTATATTAAGTTTAATTATGTTGACAACAGTTATCCTCGTATTATTTCTTATTTTTAATTTGGTATGTTGTATTAATGATAATATTGTTAATTTTATTGATTTTTTTTGGATTTACTATTTCACCATATGACAGGCATAAGTTATCTCAGTACTATTTTTAATTCTGGATTAACTTATCCTAATATAAGTAACCAAACAAGGGATAATGGGATACAAAATTTTTATCGCAGGATTATTTTGTTTATACATCATACCAAACGATCCCAAAAAACTACAAGAAAATGAAAAAAAATAAACTACATGGAACATAAGATATTTTCAGCTTTACAAATATTATTAAGATACAAGAATACATTTTAATAGTTAAAACTCACTTACTTTGTATCTCAATAAAAATTTATTTTTTAGCAACAAAAATTATTTTTAATATTTCAGTCAAATACTTTGTGCCAAATCAAACAACCCCACTTCTACCTACTCAATTGTAATTTGGCTGATCAATTGCAAAAGGCCCTTTGATTTTCAACAAAACATTATTTTTCATTTTATTTTATCAGGATAACACAATTTTTTTATTCTTTTTAATTTAAAGCAATTAAAGATCAGGATAACGTTATAAACTTCCAAAAAGAGATACTGGCAGGTACGCATGTGGGAAAACAGTAATCACTGAAATAGCTATAAGCCTAGAACCTTAGAGCTTGAATAATTACTGTCATTTTGTACCTATTTTTTTCCTTTTATTTTTAGTTTTTTTATATTTTTTTTTTCTTACGTGAAGGTACTACTCTATATTTACTTTTATCAGGAGTTGTTGACCTGATCTGCTGTACTTATAATAGTTGATTTGATTTGACAATTTAAACTTAATTTATTTTTTCGAATAACTATTTTGCGAATTTAGTAATAAAAAGAAGAAATAAAAGCCTAATTGTCGAATATGATCATATTTTAGAGGTCATTTTACTTTATAAAATTTTAATGCAAGGTATGATGACCGTACAATCCAAGGATCTTTCTTCTCTTCCTTTTTTTCCCCTTTAAACAGCTACTATAATCAAATTTCTCTATAACATCCTCGTTTGTTCCAAATATTTTTGGATGTTATATTGAAGTGTTGTTATAGAGAACATATATTTTAACATAACATAAATATTGGTTACGAAGAAACTTGGCTTTTATAGTGAAGTGTTGTTATATAGAGATATTGTCATAGAGTCTGATTGTACTACTAGTTTTCGAAGTGCATCGATCCTCAGAGGCGGAGTCAGGATTTAAAGTTTATGGGTTCAGGATTCTAGTTTTTTTAAGTTACTGGATTCTAATTTAATAATTTGTGCGTAATTAATGAATGTCTTAAGACAAATATAAGGTTAGAACCAAAGCTATTGGATTCGATCGAGTCGAACCCGTAGCTGAAGGGCTGACTCCGCCCCGTTGATCCTTTAATCATGATTCACATTGAAAAAGTATTATTATCGGTAAACACGAGTTTCTTTCATATTTCTTTATTTGATCGATTAAAGGTGAATAAAACACGATAATAAAGAAGAGATAATTTTAAGGATAAATACTTATTCACACCTGATGGATGATGCATTAAATTGTTAAGTGCAAAAAAGGTTTACCACATAATTATGATAAATTAATATATTTTGTACAAATATCAAGTATTTTTTTAAAAAAACAAAATTTATGGGCCGGTCCGAGATACGGGCTGGTGACAAAGGTACAACAGGGGGCGAGCCTAACTAATGAAAGCCCAATTTATGTTGATGTGGAATTGTGGGTGTTTCTTTTGTTTTTTTGTTTTTCTTTTTGGAATATAATAGGAATTTTTATATTACCTCTTATAGCAAAGGTTGATACCTTATTTATTTTAAATAAATACTCTTTTAAAAAATTATATTCTATAACTACCTTTTGGTTTTTATAGTCAAATATCTATTTATGGCCACCTCCTACTTTTAAGCCATAAAATACGCCTTAGTTCTCTCATTATTTCAGATTTTTCTCCCCTCTGTCTCTCTCTCAACTCCAGTCTTTTTCCATGTATACAATCACGATTCTCCCAAATATAGATCGAAACGGCAGCTTTAACTCTCAATCTGAAATTTATATTACCAAGTCTCCCCTACACAGAACAAAAGAGCCAACACTTCTTTTCCCAGTAGTCCAAACTTAGAGCAGCTCTAGTACTATTCATGAGAGAAGAAAATATTCAGATCTAAAGCTTAAACCCTAAGTTAATCGCCATGGCAGCTATGGTGTCTTCCATACAAATACAATCAAACCTATGGGACGGAGTGATGGAACTGACCAATTCCTTCTGCCTAAGCCTTCTTATTTTAATTTGATTTTATACTATATTACGATGAAAATTGGAAGAAGCCAATGGTTTGGTGGCTACTGATGGAATATGATGGAACATGGGGTTCCTTTTTAGTTTGGGGCTGAGAAATTTGAAGATTCTGTTAATATATGTATATCGCTGTATTTTTATGTATTTCATTGTATTCATTGTCTTTTTCTATTATATTTCAATGTATCTCGATGTATTCCATATATTTCATTATATTCACTGTCTCGTTGTACATTAATGTATTCATATATTTTTAATTAATATAATTTATGTATTCAGATGTATATATGTATTCAAATTGCTCTGTTTTTGTTGTATTTATCGGTTGGAAAAAATATTAAGCATATTTTCTCTGAAGATTGATATGTTTTTGGGGTATTTTTCGGTTGAGAATCTTTTTTATAACTGGAAATACAAATTTTGTGTGTTATAATTGAGTTTGTTGAGTTATATTAGGAGTCTATTATGTTAAGTGATTCACTTTCCGTTTAAAAACAGCTTAATAGACCATGAATTGTGCTATTTTCGTTACTGTATTCACATATACATATCGTGAATACAGTCGAATACAATAATCTGTCTAGCTGTAATCCTGTTTCACACCGTGAATATAGTCGAATACAAAAATCTGTCTAGCTGTAATCCCTTGTTTCACGCCTAGAAATGTTAATGTATTCATGAATAGAGTAGCTTAAATACATCGAATACACTCTAAAAAACCTGAAAACATAGTTATAGGAAATAATATAATAAATAGTAGCTACAACTAGCTAATAACTACTAAGCATAGTGATTTCTGAAAGTTTCTCAATAAAATATTCATGAAAGCTTTTAATAAATCTGAAAAAATGGAGTTAAATATAACTCTTAATTTTTTAAAAGAGGAAGAGAGACTTTCAAAGAAGGTCAAAAAAGAAAAATAAATCATAAATATGTAGCATAATTTTTATCTTTCTTATGCATGATATATGTCTTGTGTCTCCTATTGATTATCATAAATTACCTTTCTTCTTCTCTAAATTTTGATATTTGTACTTCAAAATTTATATAATATTTTTCATAATTTATGATTCCAGTAACACTTAAATTACATACTTATTACGAATATATTCTTAATTCCCTTTCTTGTTCATCTAACGGATAGACATGTGGGTTCAACCGATGGATACGAAATGTTAATGCATCTTTTATTATGTTACGTTAATTGATGCGAACTTGGTAAAATTTTATTGTTGTTTGAATTTTCTTCATCCTTACAAATGATTCAGATTAATTACAGTGAAAAACTTAATAGTGATAGTTGAAATGGAAGTTAATGTATGTAAATTATATGTTTTTTCTCTCTGTATAATACACAAAAAATGTGATTTACATAGGTTGTCTTATATATGAAAGACAATATAAATTGCTCCAAAGATTTCCAAAGAACAAGTGGACAACTAAAATTAATTGATTAAACTGAAATAGTCTTCATACTTAGTGAAGAAATGATTTGATCAATTTTACAAGTGTAAATTCGAGCTTGTGGACCTATTTACTAACTTTAAGATATAGTTGTATAATTAGCTTGTAATGATTATAACCAATGGATATCTTGGCTGGCCTAAGAAATCGAAGGATCACTGCTTACACATCTATATTAACTAGCTCATGTCTATATTATTCGGATTTTTTTTTATATTTTTCACTCGAAATATAACACTCTCATTGAACCCGACTGATCACGCCCAACTTTAGTCCTAAAAAGGATAAGCGGTCATTGTAAATATAACCCGGTCTAAGAGTCCGGAGTCGAATCTCAGAGAACTAAGGTTTAGCTGCAGTTGTTCAGTATCGCTAAGAAACACAAGTCCAAACAATTTCCTAATTATAAAGGTTGCGATTTCTATTTTTAAACTAATTAACTAGAAACTATTAAAAGCAGCAAAATTATTACCTAAAGATATTAGGGGTTAGGGACTAAATTAAGGAGGTCTAGAGTTATGATTTCCCCAAATGTCGAAATCCTTCCCGCTATGTTCCCTTCAATTTCGCCTATGTATTCTCTACTGATCGTGAGCATTTTAAGTGACGTAATTCTCTCTCGAGCAACTACAATAATTTATTAGACATATTCTCTCGAACTACGCTAGTTGGCTTTATCTAATCGCTCACTACGATCGCACCAAGGTTTCGTTATCTCTAATCCCACCTTTAAACCCTCTGTATTGATCTCTCACATACGTTAGGAGTGATGTTGTTCAAAAACTACGTAAATGTATACTCTCTCTCGATCAGTACACACTAAATAGGCACAGTCAATTGATGTTCATTCAATCAACAACAACAAACACGTAGCTGAACAAGTAGAGAAATCCAACGACTCGATTATATTAAAACATAACACGAATTAATCCTCCAAAATGTTCCATAAAAACCCTAGATAATGAATTAGCTATTCATAATAGTATGAATAACTACAATACTATAATTCATAACCAATAAATGAAAATAGGAAGAAGAAAGTGAAAAACTCGTAGAAGAATTCTCCGCCTTGCTCCTAGTGTGTTCTTGCCTCCTTGGGTCTAATATGTGTCAAAAGTCCTCAAAACACTATTTTTTCCATGTATATATACTAAGTAGGTTCGGTCTCAAACAATTATACCTTCTCCTACGTGAAAAAGGACAAGTTTCCAGGACAGGACGTCCGCGGCCGCGGATCCGACCGCGGATTTTGGCCAGTATTTTGTGTCGAGTATTTTTTTACCCTGTTCTGTTTAGAATTTGGAAAAACATAAAACATGAAAGTTGTATATCTTTGAGTTAGATTTCCAACCATATATTGATAATCCAAAATGTAGTTATGAGAGAAAAGTTATGTGTATTTTACTAGACAGTATGCAATATGCCTACTCGATTCTTCGTTCGTTCTTAACTATTATCCGTTGATCCCCGAACACTATGCCGATTTAATTCCTTGGGCTTTTACTCAGACTTAAAAGCTTCAAATCAATTGAATTCATTCCATAACATCTACATAGCTCGGAATCACTCCTACAAGGCATAAAACACACAATTAGTGCAAAACACTAGCGATTAAAGCTCAAACTCAATTAAAGTGCAGTAAATTGGAGTGTAATAAGCGACTAAAATACGTAATTATAGCCTATCATCAACACCTCACACTTAAACCATTGCTCGTCCTCGAGCAATCAAACTACACTTTATATAGACATGGCATTTTGAAACAATTCTCCTGACTCATCACACCAAGAATACTTAAAATAGACAAGCACAAAAGCATAACATATTCACCTCAAGATTTGACTTACAAGTACCACGAATTATTCACAATTCACCCACTTACTCTAACATAGAGGTCACTGACATTACCGTTCCTTCATGAATCAAGTTCCCTCACACAATAAAATAGAGTAGTTCCACACAATAAAATTTAAGAACACTTAGGAACTCAAGATAGAAAGAATTCACTCACTCTCGGAAATAACATTCACATGCCACAAAATATGCACCATAGGCTTGTCCGTAGTGTAATACTCTACTAATAGATCTCATTCAATCTAGGATCAAGTAGGACTTTAGTTGGTTGTAATGTAGGTTGCGGGACAGGTAGGATACATTTAGATATAAGAGTGACTACACCTCCCTAAGCACTTTAATACATATACTTTAACATTCAAACCCCATACTTATGTCAAACCAAACTCCACTTTCACATCAATGTTTATTACCCCATACTTCTTTAAGCACAATTACATCAAGAGTCACCACTTATCAAGGAATATTTTTTTTTTCACAGCAATATAATTTTTTTTTCCTTTTCTTTCTTTTTCAATTCAAGTGACTCTTACTTTTTCAAAACAGCGCACATTTCTCCTTATTTCATTAGTTCCGCTCAAAAGCCAAACCAACCACCCCACACTTTAACTTTTACACAGTTCATAACAATTCAAGTGTTCATGAGAGGTTAGAAGCTTCGAATAGATGGTTAATTCAAACAAATGGGTAAGGCTTGTAATGTGGTTGCCAAACAAACAAGATTACAGGCTCAAATGGGTTAACTATCATAACAATTACTCACTATTCTCATGGCATAACAAAGTCAAGAGATATTGCTTCAATTCAAAACACAACACAATGGCTCTTATTCCTAAAAAAAACTAACTACACCTAGTTCAAACAAAACCCTTGGAAAAGAACCGCGACACAAAGAAAAACCAAGGAGGAATTGCTACACTACCTAACAAAATAATTTTTTTTTTGTCCTTTTCCTTTCGACTTAAATCCCTCAAGAAAATTGTCTAATAAATCCATCATCGGGAAAAGTCTAATCTTTTCTATTTTTGTAAAAAAAATTATTCAATTAAACTAACACAACTGATGCGAGGCTAGAATGCATAGTTTAACATGTGATATACCTTACATTTGAGGTGCATTAATGATAAAAATACACTTGTTATGTGCTTATTAGAATTTATTTTATGTGTAGGTGAATTGGAGATGGAAACGGAGTTAAAGGGATGCAAATACGTCGAAAAATACGCGAAAGGAGACACCCGGGCGATAGCCGGGCGTTTGCCCCCTAAAGCCTGACCCTACCTGGCGTTAGGGGGGCGTTTACCCCATAAGTCCAGGCAGCCCCTGGCGTTAGGGGGCATTAGGGCCCAAACGCCAGGCCTGCCCTGGCCTTAGGGGTGCGTTAGAGTCCAAACGTCTGGGGTTCCCAGTTCGGCCAAATCCGAGTTTTGACGAGTTTAAGTGTTTCCCGGTTGAAATAGAAGTCTCCTACATGGTTAGGGTTCGCCCTAAACATATAAATAGACACCAAACAACACAACTTAAGGCGGACGGAGAAGATTCAGAAGGATTTCGAAGGATTCAACAAGAAAACACCATATAAGTGACAAACATTGATTTCTACATCTAGTATTCATTACTTTGTATTTCAATTATGCAATTTATTTTAGTTTTGATTCTCAATAACATGAGTAGCTAAATTCTTTAGTCTAGGGTTTTGGGTAGAACCGTTGGGGATGAATTCACTGTGATATTAATATATGTTGGTTGATTAATCTCTTTTTGTTCAACTACGTTCTTATTATAGTTGATTGAAAGGGCCCTTGATTAACTATTCCTATTTATTATGTATCTACATGAGAAAGAGTGCATATTTAGGTAATTTCTTGAACAACACCACTCCCAGAGTATAGACGAAAGTCATAACCGAGGGTTTAGAGGTTAGATTAGAGATAACGATACCTCGGGTGCAATCTAAAGTGAACTGTATTGTGATCTAACTAGCGTAACTTGAGAGAGTGCATTTCGTAAATTATAATAATTACTTGAGAGAGATTTATGATAGTTAGAGTGTTCATGATTGACAGAGATAGCCAATTAAACTATAAGACATATCCAAGGAAGAATTCACCAACGGGGGAAACCATAACCGTAGACCCTTTATTATCATTGTTTATATTATATTGTTAGTTAATTGCTAACTTATTATTTTGTTATTAGATTTAGTGCCCTTGCCTCTAAATTCGGCCTCTGAGTGCTCCAAATCTACCAACAATCAGATGTATATCATTATAATATGCTAAGGAACTAATCCTAATCGAAATGTATTAAAAATACTCAAAAATCTCGAAATTGGTCAAACCCGACCCCCGGGCTCACGTCCCGAAACTCAGAAATTTTTATACCAAACTGTTCTTCATCATCTCACGAGTCCGTAAATATAAAGAACATTAAATTTGGAGTCCAATTGACCCCTCAAATCTCCATTTTAAAGACTCTTAATCCCAAGCCCTAATTACCCAAGTTACACTGATTTTCCCCTAATTTCCATCATAAATCCGACCCTTAATCACTTAGAGTTTAGAGTCCAAATATCTTACCTTGGTGAAGAACTATCGAATCCCCTTTTCAAAACCCTTCCAAAAGTTTCAAACCCGGATGAAATAATGAGAAAAATAGCTAAAATTCACGAAGGCGCGCTTTTATACTTTCTGTCCAGTGGGTCCGTACCTGCGACCACTTACTCGTACCTGCGGAACCGCACCTGCGGATCCCAAGTGCGCACCTGCGGAAAATCCCAAGGATCCTAACTTCCGCACCTGCGATCGACCTCCCGCATCTGCGGCCTCACAGGTGCGGCAATTACCTCGCACCTGCGGAATCCCCCACTCAGCCAAACTTCCGCACATGCGGCTCCCGATCCGCAGGTACGAAACACCAGCAACAGAAACATCAGTAGTGATAAAACCATTCTGAACTCCCCGTTAACCATCCGAAATCATTCCGAGCCCCTCGGGACCCCAATCAAACATACTGACACATCATACATGATCATTCAAACTTAGTCGAGCCTCCAAAACATCAAACACAACATCAGAACCCCCAAAACACGTCGAATTCAAGCCTATGAACTTTGAATTTTCTAAATTCCACCAACGATGTCGAAACTACACAAAACAACTCCGATTGACCTGAAATTTTACAAACATATCCAAAATGACATTACGAACCTGTTCTAACTGTCGGAATTCCAGTCCGACCCCGATAGCCTATTTTCCACTGCCAACCGGAAATCGCCAAAAACTAACTTTCGCCAATTCAAGCCTAATTCTACACCGGACATCACAAAAATATTCCGAACACACTCCTAAGTCCCAATTCACCTAACGAAGCTATCCGAGCCATAAAATCCGCATTTCGAGGTCATTTCCCAATAAGTCAACTCTCAGTTGACTTTTCCCATTATAAGGCTATCTTTAAATACTAAATTACTTAATTCTCATTTAACCATTCTGATTTCAAGCCTATCGACTCTAACACATCAATAATAGAATAACCAATCCATGACAACAATAAAAATGCAAGTTCTACGTAACGACAGACCGGTTCGTTACATTCTCTCCCACTTAAATATATGTTCGTCCTCGAACGTGCCTAGAGTTGTTCCAACACCACCAAAATTGTTGTGTAACCTTCCATGCACATATTCGGAGGTGATCCCATGTCACCTTACCCCATCTATGTCCGATAACACAACATAACTAAAATTTCATTATCAAATCCTGCCCCATAGACCTTAGAACCAAGTTTCCACTTCTGAAATAATTTACAAGTTCAAATTTCCACGACTATAAGCTGAAATAGTCTGAACACGTTGTATCAACCCAAATCCGTAACTCAAGATGAAATCACATAATATATCGCGTGGCTCAACCACTCATAGCGATAACTCTTAACCACAACGGTTGTTCAAACAACTCAATACCGGTACATACCCTCTTATCAAACCATGCCTCGTTCTAAAACTTCCATATACTGCCGATGAAGAAAGAAACACGTATAACCCAGGAACCATTCGCCCGACCAGTATCAATACCATCCAGAGCCATAACTTGTGCAACTTGTGCACTCAATAACCACATACCAAGAGTTCAATTCATTAAATAAAGAAGACTCCTACGAGAGGCTATCCTGCCACTAACACTTACCATTACCACATCATACTAAAATCCTGATACGCGTCGTGAAACTATATCACATAAATCTGACACCAAGGATCATACCTCTACCTAACCGAGCTACAAAGCGTGATCCCATCCAACCGCTGGACCACATGACACACTCCAAACCTCCTTGCTCAAAATCAATAACCATGCGAAATTCGACATCAATTACTCAAAGTGCATTGCCATAATCACGGGAGAAAATTAGACGATACCATGCCACCCGAACCAGCAATAACGTGACCAACACGTCTCAATCCTAATAAGCCCAATTATGACCGCACCCTATGCATATACAACCAATGATCACAACTCCTCGAACACTGAAAGGTAGCTCATAGATCACTCCAAAGCACGAATAAGCTCAATGACAATCAAATGGTACATCCCTCAACAATACCATTTCGGAGTCAATAATTTCGACTCGGTGCAGACCGCACACCCATATCGGCCTACCAATAACTCTAAGTCAACTCTGGTCACCCACAACAGGTAGATAACTCTCTGAACGTTCATAATGACTAAATCATGACATATACTAACACTTGACTAGCTTGCTCGCATCCTCGTAGTTCACAACTACACAAATAATCTGTCCATGAAAACTCCCAATCTCAAATCCATGAGGCACACCAATTACCATATCTGATCCTAATTACCAACTCAAATGTATAACACACCCCTAGTACTTTATCATTCTGCGAGGGATACCCCATAATTCCTCTGTGTTACCAAGAAACCTCAAATACCAGCAGTCGATCCGACGAGAGAGC